>CM046839.1:17296039-17593539 GCA_025618425.1 Heliocidaris tuberculata
GCATGTGACGTCACAAAATCAAAACTTCAAAATTCCATAACTCCGTTATTCTTTAACGGATTTTGTCCAAACTTTCGCCAATATTTTTCTTTATTTTTTCTGCATTTTTTAAACTCAAGTAATCTTCGGGGTGAACTTCCCCTTTAATATGCTACATGGTTCTAATAACTGAATAAAATGTATTGCCGTTGAAAACAACATACAGTTAACTCTGCATAAGTCGACCTTCCATAAGTCGAATAATCGCCTTAGTCGAAGCAATTTTTCAGAACAGAATGAGCAAAACGTGTTTTTTACCTCTTCTAAGTCGAATTTCGCCTAAGTCGAACAGATTTCTGTGGTCCCAAGAGATTCGACTTACGCAGAGTTACCTGTACATGGTTAGGAACTTTATGAAGAGTTGAAAAAGTTGCCCATTTGGATAAAAAACAATGATTTTGAACCTCTCAATGTGTTGCCAATTTAAGGATTTTAAAGCTTATTGTTGTTTTTAAAATTCCTGGCATCAAATGCAGTATGGTCATGCAACAAAAATGGACATAGTGTGTGCAGAAATATTTGCTCTTTCTACTCATGCATCTGGTATATTTTTTTTAGAGCTCTGATTCTGAATCAAAAGTTATCGAGCCAAACCACAAAATGTGGTCAATTGTCTTGAAAGGGTTAACAGATGATGACAATGTTGCAATTTTTGTTGAATGAGAAAAGTTTGAACTAAAAAACATAAAACTTGAATTTCATGTGCAAGAAAGTGTCGTAATTGTGAGTGGTGCTGCTGCAGAACTGCAGATTCATGAAATTTACATGTACTTGAGACTACCAAATAAATGAACCACAACATCGAATTTTTGCAATTTTTGAAAGTTTCTTGAGGTAAAAATGGCCATTATTAACAATTTGGATAAGATTCATGCTGTGTCTGTGAGAGTTTCTGGTTGCTTTCGAAACTGATTGAAGGGATAAAAAAAGTTAGGACCTAGTCTACTGTTGAATAAAATCTTCATCTAGATGTCAGTACAATAGTCAATAGGTTCCAATGCATCGGTTTCTGAATAGAAGTCCTTTCGTGAATAAAGCCACAATTTAAGAAAAGTCTTGAAGTAAGATCATATCAATTTCTGTTGATGTGAGTAATGCCAGATCTGCTAATTTTTGCCAGATGGCAAAATCATGGGTCCTCCCATCTGGTTTTAAAATGGACAGGTCTTGCATATATTGATTCTACATGTACTTCAAAGATTCCTGCTCTACTTGGAAGTTTCTCAAAATTTATTTTATTGCAAATCAAACTGAATACTCTCTTCTATCTGATAGGCCTTGCTCTAAGTCATCCTGAATGGGGATGATGTCCGAGCCTCTCAGGAGATTTATTTTGTTCTTTTTCTTTATTCTTTTTACTTGGTGAGATTTGTCATTCTATCGATTCTGGTGTGAGTAAACATTACTGCATTCAAATTAAAGTTTGTTTGAAAAAGATAGAAATGTGTCTGAAATGTAAACTTTAAATCAGGAAGGAACTTTTGAAATATTTGTAAATATTGAAACCTACATGTAGTTTCATATCTAGAAGATAATGCTTGAACATTGTACATGCTGAGAAACTGATATATGTACTTGTACCTTGCACATACATGTATGCACCAACAAACGTACACCACAACTTAGCACCTACTTAATTCCTTGGTATTATATCCTGAATTTGGATTCTGCGGATTATCCTCGGTGAAGTAGAACATATTTTATTGCATAATGATAAGTTCACTGGTACACATAATGCTATATGCAGTAATGTTACTAATCACTATCAAGTAATATTTTATTTTCATTTTCATTTCAGGATCAAGCGGATTGCGGACTAATATCTTGGATCTCTATCTTCCAAAAGCGTAGCAGATGACTTTGCTTTGGAGTTTATGACACTAGCATCTATGAAGGACAAAAGGAATAACATAGACATGGGGAAATTAAACATACGTCGAGCAGCTGTAGTATGCTTTACAGTGACTTTGCTATTACTTGAACAAATTTGTACAGCTAGTTGTCAAGAGGCAGTTATTGTGCGTGAGAAAATTTGGAGTGTGACAGGTAAGTTAGTTACTTTGTTATATTCTGATTGATATCTTGTATTGTACTAATTAGACAATTTTTAATGATTGTATTAAAAATGGTGTAGATGGATCTAAAATAATTATTGTATTGAAATTAAAACAACTCAAAACTTTTTTTTTTTCCTGTGCAACCCCAATGTTTTTTGGTTTTGAATTAGGTGGGTGCCTGTATTTATGTCTATTTCTAACTACATTCTTTTGTAAATGAGTTAAAGGTCTCCAATGAACTAAAATACCTCAACCTCAAAATATAGGTCCGTTTGATTGTTTGAACTTTGAACGTGCACTTGCAGTTTTGGTTATTAGAAAATGGTGTTTGGTAGCCAAACACCATCTTTAGCATTCTGGGTCCCCGTTTTATTTCAACAGTTGTGACAGATCCTGATTGAGTGCAAGTTCTCCAATTGATTGCAAACTTTATACAAACTCCTATCTCTATCACAGAGTTGTCATTTCAAGTTGCATTAGATTTTAACCCTTTCAGGACAAGAATTCTTTAAGGGCTAAACTGATCTCATTTCGTTCTTAAAATTGGCAACAATAATATTTTTTCTTTTAATGTTACACGGTTCTAATAAGGTGCAATGTCGTTGAGAACAATATACATGGTTAGGAATTTTGTAGAAAAGTTGAAAAAATTGTCAATTTGGATGAAAAACGTTGATTTTGAACCTCTCAATGTGTTGCCAATTTAAGGATTTCAACGCTTATTCTTGTTTTCAAAATTACTGGCATCAAACGTAATATGGTTAGGCAATAAAAATGGACATAGCGTGTGCAGAAGTTTTTGCTCTTTCTACTCATGCATCTGGTATATTTTTTAGAGCTCTGAATCAAAAGTTAGTCAGCCAAACCACAAAATGTGGTCAATTGTCTCGAAAGGGTTAATTACATGTAGGAGCAACTGCTTATACAACAAGCCCCTGGACTTCACTTTCTATATGTATTCTAGTGAAAGCTCATTTATGGTAGTTTGTTTGAACACTTCTCGTTTATTTTACTTAGTGTACAATATACAAGTGCATAGTACTTTATTATTTTGTACCAATAATGTTCGATCATAGATTTTAAAGTATTAATGACCATACTTATGCACAAATGATACGAGGTCATGAAGTTAGATCACTGACCTTTTAGAATTCTGCCTTGGTTATAGTTCAGATTAAGAAAGGATTGTGGTCATGTAATCTCTTCACTCTCACTGAACCAAATCCAAGACAGAGCAGGCCAACGGAGCTTGCTGCATTTACTCTTACATGGGATAAGCACCCTTCAAGTCTATTGAAGGCTAGTCCTATCTGCATTAGAATAGAGTGTTGCCCTAGATCACAATAGAATGGTAAGACTAAAGCGTAGCATGTTGTGGAGTAACACAATAGACTTTTATGTTGGACTGTACACATGACCTGGTTAGAATTTTGATGTCATTTGTCATTATATTTTAACAAAGGAGATTTTGAATAATAGGGCTATGCTTTATGGTACGTTCTGACATTTACAGACAAGTTTTTAAGAGATGTAATCACTGTTTTCATTTATACCAACCATAATGTATTGTTTTGTATTGATACCATTACAAAGAGAAAAAAGTAAACTACTGTACATGTAATTTAAGATCATGTCACTGACTCAAATGAGTTATGATTTTTTTTTTGATAGATTCGGAAATTAGTTGTCTATTCAGTTTCTTTTCAAAAGAAAATGAAGACTCATTAATATAGTATAATGTACTCTGCTGTTGATTCATTGTACTTGTAAATTGTAAGCCCCAAAACAGGTTTCTTCTAAACCATTGTACATGTATTATTTACAGTTATTTGAATGTTGGTGAGTCCAATTTTGTGTTAAGTCAATAAGCCAAGTACAGTCATACATGTACATGTACATGTAGTATTCTGTTGTTGAATTATGACCTTTGAATGCTTTGATACAGCATTAAAGATAAAGTGTAGTTCCGATCTTGAGATTACTTTGTGAAATAAACTGTCTCAAATCAATTGGGAAAGTTTGATCATGTCTCCTTAAGAATTGGTGTATCCAGTGAGGTTTCAGAATCATCAAAATGATAAGAAATTGACCCAATCTTCCTGAAAAGCACATGCATTGCACACAGAAATGGGTATATGGGACTGCATGCACAATGTGGCATGAATGTTCAGCCCTAACACTTCAGGTATTTATCATCATTTTTTTGAATATGAGGGTATTTGAAGAGCCATCCTTTTCAGGGGACATTTCTTCCAAACTGATATAAAAGGAATGAGAAAATTCACAAATTATTCGTCACCTTTCCCCACAACTCAACCTTCTTTAAATAAGATGTACAAGTAGGGCCTACATGTACAAGATGATTAATTTCACAAATTACTTTATTAGCCTACAAGTGCTTAAAAGGAGATGTTTGTGTGATGAATGTTATCTTGTTTGAATTGCACAGCATGAAATGATGCCATCAAGGTTTATGCACATGTGGAGCCTACGTGTACTTGGTATAAAAGTTCACAAAACATTGTTCTTTGTACCTGATTGGACAATACATGTACGTGTAGATGATAGAAAATGGAATAAGGGTACTGGGTGTTGATATTTGCACAGGGTACCTGTACTCTTAGTCTCTTATTCTTCCAGATTTACCAGTTGGCCTACATGTATATAACAATGTTGTATAGTATGTAGCTCACTACATCTTTTGAAGTGTACATGTACATTTATAGGTTGCCTATCTTTTAGCTTTATTTTACCACTTGAGATGGTGAAGTCAAATCTAGTGTATTTAGCGACCTGCATGCATGTTATGCCTCTTCGCCTATCCATCCCACTGAACAGGATACCTTTCTCTCACACCATCTGTTCTGTTTTGGTACCAGTTTAATAGTCTTGAATAGTATGGAAGACTAGAGTAAAAGAGTACATAAAATGTGCATGTGTGTATATATATGATCCTACAATGGGCATACATATGTATAATGCTGGTTAAAGTTGGTCTGGTAGTAGCCTGTGTAATCATAATGTCAGTGTTGGCTGGCATGTACATGTAAACCCAAAACATGTACCTGTATTTCTTCTATCTTGATCTATCAAACGTTTACATGTACATGTATGGGTATGTAGTGTCTTGGCAAAGTCCATTTACATGTAGGTTTATCGCATTGCTTTGAGACTAGACAAGTTGCAAGGCTAGCAGAAGTAGGTACAGGACTTGTTCAGACCTACAAAATTCTTGCAAATGGACCTTTGCAGGAGCACAAAACCTTGTGATTTTTGTGCATGGTCCAGATTTGCAAAAGTTTCATACTTTCACAATCAAAACCATGAATTTCTGCCATTAGTAAAAGGTTTTTTTCCTGCAAAATCGGTCTATGATTGCAATTCGCAAAAAATTTCCTCGTTTTACAGTACTTTTTCCATATATTCTCTGCCTGTCATATCTATCGGTGAAGTTGAGTTATAATGGTATCAAGGTGTTCTGATTTATTATTTGTGCTGACAGACAGCAGATGTTAGGCAGATCTTGAAGGTCTGCTGACACTCCTAGCAGTTCCATGGATTATGGTTTTGACCCCCATCAGGCTTCATGATTTGCGAGCATGTAGCAGTGCCATGATTTATGGACTTTTCAGGGAAAGTGGGCACCTTAGAAAAAATATGAAATTATTGTTTCTGCTGTGTACAACCAAGGAGTTCTGCAATAACTCCATGGTACAACTGTTTTTTGGCTGTGTACATGTACATTTATCTCCCTTGCACTCAATGTTCAGGCCCACTTGTACACTGTACATGTACATGTCATGTACAGATGGAGGCCTGATGTATCAGGAGGGCCTACTCTACTACTCAAGGAATCGGTATAAAGATATGCTATTTCTTGAAAGATATTTTTTGATATGTTCAGTAAAAAAATGAAAATAATCCAGAGTCATGTTTTTTTTACCTGAGGTCTTTTTGAATTTTCTAAGTTAATTTGTCAAAGCTGTTTAAAAAGCAATGTAGAGAGGTAAATTGCTCTGTGCTCCAGTGTGTTCATCACTGTCGTAAAAGTTTGTCCCTGTCCAACTATTAAACTGATCAACTACATACATGAATCCATAATATGCCGAAGCTGTTAAAGAATTACCTTTCTCAAAAGAAGCTTCACAATGGTAAGAAATTTCAATAGAAGACTCTATACTGTCTGCTTTTTTTTTCAAGGCCTACTCAAGGATATTTCTTTGTGATGGTAAATCAACATGTTGTATTGTACTTTTTTTCTTCTTCTCCATTTCTGTTTGTTTTTTGTTAAACCAACCGTGATTCCTATTTAAGGGATTTTATTGGATCTCCCCAAAAGATCTCAGATTAAGGTGATTTGAAGTGGGGAGGGGGAGGGGGGGGGGGTGAGCAGGGGTATAGAAATTATTCATAAATGGTGTAGGCCTACAGGGGTGCTGAACTATCCACATTTACATATAATGTGCAATGGGAAGTAAAGAAGAGTACTGCATAGTACATGTACATGTACACATGTATTTCATACTGTTTGGGATACAGGCCTACATGTACAGGTGTTTTCATTGTATTACGTAGGTGTAAGAGATGAGGGCACGAATAGGGGAGTTGCAGTCATTCAATAATTTCTGTTTTACTATATGTTCTGGCAACCGTCACCTCATATTCTGGCAGTGACACTGTCTGTTTTATATTTGTTATGTGTCCAAATTTGTGATCGCTTTCTTGCAAAATTTGGGAAGTTGAGAAAGTCAGAATTTTGGAAAGTTGGTATTTGGAGTCGGCCCCTACCCCTTCAAAACTGTGTCTGTCAGTGTTGGGTACCTTGAGATCGATTTTGATCTCGAGACCAGTCTCGAGATCGGCATCAGTAACCTCGATCTTGTTCTTGATCTCGAAGGTGTTGGTCTTGATCTTGATCTTGATCTCGGAGCTTCTGTTCTCAAAATTTTCGCTCGAGATTGCTCGAGATCGCTCGAGATCAACATTGTTATTACATAAATTATCAAACGAAAAAGCTTTTAAAATCGTTCACCAATCGGCGAAAACACGACTCAAAGTTGGGTGCCTCGAGATCGATCTTGATCTCGAGACCAGTCTCGAAATCGGCATCAGTAAC
Organism: Heliocidaris tuberculata; assembly: GCA_025618425.1. Classification (NCBI taxonomy): domain Eukaryota; kingdom Metazoa; phylum Echinodermata; class Echinoidea; order Camarodonta; family Echinometridae; genus Heliocidaris; species Heliocidaris tuberculata. The sequence continues at coordinate 17,303,252 of CM046839.1, forward strand.
CTCGATCTCGATCTTGATCTCAGATGTTCTAATCTTGATCTTGAGCCGTGGATCTTGATCTTGATCTTGATCTCGGACCCCCTGGTCTTGATCTCGGACCCCCTGGTCTTGGACCCAACACTGGTGTCTGTAGTACTCTGTATGACTACGTACATGTACATGTAGATGCATACAATTTTTACAAGTTCCTCTTCTGATGTACATCGTGCTGAGAGCTCATCGACTTATTGTGAAAACCATCAATTATTCATATTGATGGGACTAGAGAAGCCTAGATGTACAATAACATGACACCAAACATTGTTTGCTTATAATACACCAAAGTGTAGGTACAGACTGTAAATACTCTGGGCTTACGATTCCACATTCAAACTTGACCAGCCATGCAAAAGGAAGGCTATCTTGTTTGGGCTACTTTTACACCTCCCGACAGTACATAGAGAGCGGACCCTGAATAGTCCAATTCAAAGGAAGCCCCTTTCAGGGTTGGGACTAATTGAATAAGGATTTTGGCCCTTTTGTCCTCCAGATTATTAGCACAATAGACCTGCCAGGGGAGATGCTGTTACGGTGGACTCATGTTTCTCCAAATTTGAGCGGTCCTTTATAATTAGGTTCCCACTGGCAAATGCCCAGGCAGAGGTCTTGATATTGAGTCTTACTGTGAAGATTGATTGCATAACTAATGAGCTGTGTAATGGTGTTTGGGTGAGGGGGGATCATGATAATAGACCGCTTCGGTAATATACATGCAAATTTTATACATACCTTTCAAACAAAGGTTGTTCTTGACAACCTGAAAGCTTGCCGGACATAGCAACAGATAATGTATGCAAACTGGATTCCAAGCATTGAGGCTGATTTATGAAAAGCAGGTTAATGGATATAGCTCGTCACTAGGTGCTCGGAGAATGATGTGCATAAATTTGTATACATTACAGAAGCGGTCTATTGGGAGAGTAGAATAGCTGGCAACTTTTACATATACATGTAAGCCTATGGATGTAAATAAGTAAATGTACAGCAAGTAAATAAACAAAATATAAGATGTGTCTTGCACGGGCTAATTGCATACTGTACATGTAATGATTGATATGCTGTAAAACCAGAGACTTTCACCTGCCTTAAATGTTCCTGAATTTTGCAAGTGGTTCGGATTCGCAAAAGATTTATGTCAAGAAATCATTGAATCCCAATTGACCTTACAACTAATTTTTGCAAATCTCAAATGATTCTTGCTGTGAAAATGGCTATCATTTACAATTCGTGAAAGTTTTATGTCGCGAACGTTGCTGGTCTTATACATGTATTTTATGTGAAAAGTTTAAAAAATTCCAGTTGACTCTTTTATCTGTGTACACATGTAAATAATGTAAGATAATAGATTATTTTAATTTTTAAAAATTCCCTTAAATCCGGCTTGTCTATTTAACAGATCTATGTAAAAAAGAAAAAGCATGCACGTGTTGTAGGTAATACATTGTGTAGGTACATGTACATGTATACAATGCTAGATACTGTACATGTATTATAATTTTGGATTTTGGCTACAAAATTCTGCATGATGACTATATATTTTTTTTTTCTCTCCCTCTTGCAGATGTACCCAATAGTAAAATTTATCCTGAGGCTGGGATAGCCGCAATGCCATCCTTTTACAGGATACTAGAGTTCCATGATAACCTTGGCAACAAAAGTCACATGTATGTTGGTGGGAAAAATTCACTCACGGAACTCCGCCTTAACGATCTAACTTTGGTAAGTGGTCCTTCCCATAATTTTGCCTTGAACATTGAAAAGTTTGTTGAATGCTTAGGACCAGAAAGTGTGATGACAGAACCTTCATAAATTGTTTGGCTTATTTTGTACATTTATCTCTTTGGGTCTTCAATCCATTGTTCACTGGAACCAATTGGCTCCTGTATGAAGCCTATGAGAATAAGAAAGTTCAGTAGTCCCATTGTACTTTTGGGCATATACAGTGTACATGTATATTCAACACAGTTGCATTCAACACTATATAATTTATATGTACACATTCACTGAATTTGAATGTATGGTATCTTAGAAAAATAATGACTGCAATAGACCTGTTCACAAATATATTCAGATTTTATGCATACTTTTAAAACAAAGGTTGTTCTTGACAACCTGAAAGCTTGTCAGAGGCTTGTCAGACATAGCAACAAGTAATGTATGCAAACTGGGTTCCAAGAATTATAGTTCATTCATTAATAACAGGTTAAAGCACATGTTACGTAAGGTCGACTATCAATCATGTCATCTCCATGTTGGTAGCACTTGTATCACTCCATCAATAACAGCTCGTAATTTGGGTGTTATATTTGATCAGGAAATGTCCTTTCGCAGTCATATAACACATGTTCAACAGAGTGTAAGGTATCAACTACGTAATCTTAGTTTCATAAGAAAGTGTTTATCCAAACCTGCGGCCGAGATCTTGATCCATGCTTTAATTTCTTCTCGTTTAGATTTTGCAAATGCGTTGTTTTGTAACCTTCCAAAAAAAGATGTCACAAAACTTCAACGACTACAAAATTCTGCAGCCCGTCTGTTAACATTCACTAAAAAATCTGATTCCATATCACCAATTCTCCGTTCTCTTCATTGGCTGCCAGTTGACAAAAGGATTATCTTTAAAATTCTGTTACTAGTACATCATTCAGTTTACTCTCTTTCCCCCACATACCTGCGCAACTCTATTTCCAAATACAATCCCACACGAAGTCTTCGCTCTTCATCAGACAAATTGTTGCTTCATACACCTAGAATAAAACATGCTTGGGGCGATCGGGCTTTTTCAGCTATGGGTCCGAAACTCTGGAATGAACTCCCTCTACAATTACGTCAACTGTCGTCAACAGAAACATTTAAATCACAACTGAAAACGTATTTGTTCTCTTCGTTGTAATTATTGAAATATTTTAATTTACTATGTCCAGGAGAATTCTGTATTTTTTTTCTCTAAGCGCCATGAGCACCGAAAGGTGGACCTGTGCGCTATACAAGTAGCCACTATTATTATTATTATTATTAATGGAATACCTTGTTACTACATGTAGGTCCCCTACTAGGAAAGAAAATCCATAAATTTGAATAACTTTGTGGACAGGTCTATTGGAGGATTATTTTCTAGTCTAGTAATGTGACAGCCTTCTGCATCATGCATACTTGCTACTTTTGACCAAGGTGAACATCTACTAGGGGTAAAAAAAACAAACACAGTTGACACTTTTGTTCGTTAATAACTCAACACTTATAACTTGTATGGGACTGAGGTTTTTACATTGTAAAATTGAAGGATGTTGAATAAAATTCTTAAAACAATGCTCTGAATATTTAATTAGATTTTTACTTTTTGAAAAATCCAGGCCACAAAATCTGTGTGTACATATGTATCAGTAATTGATTCAGAGCAAAACAACTGCCATTGTGCATTGCAGCTGAAATTCCAGAGCACTTCTTTTGAACCAGAGTCATGAATCATTAATGACACTGGATAGCAAAAGGTTAACAGAACTGACAGGTGTGATACACAATGGAAATTGTTGTGTTATGAATTAAAGGGGAATTAATCTCAAAATATAAATGTGCTTATATTCAAAGATGTAATCTATTCCTTCTTTTTGTTTTGTCCTACGTAGTTTTGCATTAAAATATACTAGATGGGTATAAATCAAGATTTTTTGAATATGTAACAGATATATACATATATTCTAAAAATGAAAATGTGTTTTATATTTCTTTGAAAATTACTGTTTTACTGAATAGAAATTTATTTTCTTGATACTATGAAGTACGCGACGGACAAACTATGCATTCACCTGCTTTGAGATAATGGACTTCAATAGTCAGAATGTGCATTGTATGAATTATGTTCTGCTCTGCCAGGCAAGCCCATTAAATCGATTTCTATTTAGCAAAACCAGAGAAAAAGAAATCTATATTTTTCAAATTTTAGAATATATTCATATACCTGGTGTCAATTTTTTTTTACACCTATATGTACATGTAGTACCCCTGACTACTCATTCTTTCATGCGAGATGCAGTTTTGTACAGGTTTCATGTTAGTGCATAATGTTTTATTTACTTTCACCTCGTTGCCATGTGTGTCAATCTTTGTCTTTGTTATTCTTCACATGATGTGTACAGCATGTGTGTATTCTCAAAATGCAATAAAAATCTTCTCCTTTGAACATTTGATACAGTTTTTATTTGTCCTTTTCAATAACTTTGTAACATAGTATTGTCTGTCTGCAGCTGCAGTAATCAGTGACCTTTTAGAAATCCCATTTACCCAGTCTGCATAGAATATGTCAGAGGTGCGATTCGTCAAATGCTTGCTACCGACCGGAGTAGTATGTTTTGTGTGGCGGCACACTTATTGCATTGCACTATTGATTAAAGTTCTCGAGGGGGTTTTCTGTTGTGATAGGTAGACTGAGCAGGTGATATTTCCTTTCCTATTTTCATCTTGACACCACCACCCCCTTCCCCCCAACCCCCAAGCACCAAAGTCTTAGATCATGTCTTTAGGATATTCACAGCTTTTATAGTTAATTTGATAGGAAGAGAGTTCATCGGGTAGGCTCTGGGTTTACATTTTGACATTTTGCATAAATGATCCCGAACTACTATCAATTTCTTTTTTTTTTTTTTTTGGGGGGGGGGGCAGGGGCTTATTTTCCTTTTGCACATCAGAATGTGGCATTTCCAAGTTGGGATTATGGCCTCCCTTTAACTTTCTTGTACAGGCTACATTGCCTAGATGCAAATGAAATAAGAATTAAAAAAACAAACATTTCCTTTACAAGAAGTATTCCATTTATCTTTTGTAGTTTTGATTATTTTTTCTTTCTTAATGAATGAAAACAAGAATTACAGTTTTTGCTTTATTTCTAATTTCAGATGAGAGAATTATCTGTTCCTCAGTATACTGTGGAAGGTGGTTTCCCTTGTGATAAAATACAGAGAAGCGAGGTAAGAATTGTCTATTTTATTACATTGTTAGGTGTTACTGTAACAGGGCTTGACACTGATGGGCCCCGGACATGTGGGGGCCCAAAATTGAAGTCCAGAACCCCCAAATGAAAAACTGTTAACATGAGGTTCATTCATACTGGCCCTAAAAATTTCTGTCTAGACCCTCTTTGGGAAAAAGTTTATAGTGTGGAGCCCTGTAGTATAATTTGTGCATAATTTGTTTCTGATCTACATGTATACATTACACTGGGCAATGTTCAGTGCACTGAAAATGTGTACATTTGACTTATAAAAACTTGATTGTATTTTGTACTGTCTACATTATAGCTCCTACTCAGCATATAGATTGAACAATCATATTTGTTTTTGAAGATGACCAACCTTTAATCTTAAAGAAAACAAAGTGTTGTAAGCATTGAAAACAAGGGTGCTCGGCAAATATGCAGGTATCTGAAATATTGAAATACATGTACATGTACATGTTTGTAAAAGGTTATGTAATGTCCATGTATGTCCAAAACAATCTGCCATTAAAATTTTCTTGAAATTGCTTGAGAGAGGGAGAGAGGGAGAGAGGCCGTAAAAGAGATCCATGTCAATTTTTTATTGAAATAACCTGTAATACAATACCTGTTGTTATTTTATATTGTTTTATGACTTAATTGTGACCCCTCCCCCCCAAAAAAGAGAGAGAGAGAGAGAGAGAGAGAGAGAGAGAGAAAGAAAAGAGAAAGAGAAGAGTACATCAAAGAACTTGTTTTGTTACTTGATATGAAGATTAAAAATGCTGGTAATCAGTGGTGTAGAATTTCGTTTGGCTGTGGAAAATACATGTACATGCATGGACATTGCATTGTGGTAAGATGAGATTGACAGTTGATTGTTAGACTGATATTTTTGTTTTGGAGAAAAATTACTTTTTGTAACTGCCTGACCTGAAAAAGATCTCCATATCTGTTGAAAAGTTTGATTTCATTACTATTGAAAGGGCAAAAAGAAAAAGAATTGAAAAAAAAAAAATTGAAAAGAATTATATCATACAGGATAGTTGATATAATTGATATCAGTGACATCAAGTATCAGTTGGACGGTCACTGTATATGTAGGCCTAATAAGATTTTGATAAAAGCGTTATTGTCATTTTGATGGCTTGTGAGTGGGTGTTCTGTTCGCAGAATTACATTTAGCTCTTCTTTGTCAATAAGGATAATGAGGTTTGTAGGTTTTTAACCATCATAGGATTAAAATGTGGGTGATATGCATGGTTGCTCATCCTTCACCTACATTGTCTTGTAAGTTACAGGACAGTTCACTTTCAGTATCCTGTTCAATAGTGAACTGCCTATTAATACTCTTTGACATCAGATAGAATTCATAGAAAATTCTGGGCAAATACTTCATCTTTTTTGTTCAATTTTGTTGGTGCTTAGTCTGCATACAAGTATTTTTTAAAATGTAAGTTATGTGCAATGTTATGTGAGACCTCTGACCAATTTGGTTAACCAATTTGGTTAACCAGTTATTCTTGTGGATGCAGGATGTAAAAATCAGACAGAATACTGTTTTCTCAATTATGTTGAATGATCATCCATAAACCTTATGGTTTATGGATGTATGTAGACATTGACCAGAACTTTAAAAGTAAAAATATTAATGAAGTAAGTGAAGGATAGATCTGATCAAGTTCTTCTTCACTAATTTGGCCATCTATATCCACCCCCAACCTCCTGCACGTCATTCTACTTGAATCACTTGACCGTCCTACGCCATTCTCCGAATCTTCTGTACTATGATTAATACAGATTAGCACTACTATGCCGGCCATAATTAATCAGACTCTCCCCCATCTCCCCTGTGGTTAATCAGTGACTCATTGAATTGACCCATGGTCCATTTGTGTAACCTTTGGTACTATTTACACTAAATTTATATCACTTGGAGTTGGCCTGCTGGTGTCTTAGGTGTACCATGAGTAGCAGGTTTATATGAAGGAAGATTCATTGGACTCTGTATCACAGCAAAGATATGTGAGACGATTGCTGTTAAAGCGGGGATGCTGTTGCAATAAGATGAATTGTACTTGAAATATGTTAATTAATGTGCATACATTGTAGTCAGTAATTGTAAGGGCATACATGTAGGAGCAATTTACAATTAAGTTGTGTACATGTAGATTATACCATACATGTACATGTACTTCAGAATTCTAAGTAATAGATTAAATGATTTATTTTCTTCCAATGATGTGTTTTGGATGATTTCTCACAGATCAACTGAAATTACTCTTCAAGTATGTATATATTTAGGCCTTCTAGAAATAATTGTTTTTGGGTGACATACATACTGAATACATGTACATGTTCACATTGTACAGAATATGTGATGGGGAAGGAAGGGGGAACATTGTTCATGTATTTATTTCAAATATTCTCATCAGAAATGGAATTTTTAACACAGAAGATGTCTACAGCATAGGGTGCAGTGACGTCCTACAAAAAATGTACATGTAGGTTATAGTTTGAGAGCTTGACTAGCACTTGCTTGTAGTTCAGAAATTTCCAAAGACAAATTATGTCAACATCTTTCTCAAATCTCATTGCCTGTTGTCTACCAACTTCTCATTAATTCCATGCGCATACATATATATGTAGGATTACTTTCTTCCCCTTGGCAAGTTTAACAATGTTGACATTGGAGCCTGTATGCTAACATTGTATCCATGGCAACCAAATTCAATATTTACAAGTACAGAGATGTGTTGTAAATTACCGGAGACAGGTAAGGAGATGTGGAGGTTTTGTTACTATCACTCGATTGTGGATGAACTGGTCCCGGTTCAAATCACAACCCATGAAAGCACCATCCCTTGGCAATATACACTTTTCTTAATTTAGACTAAAATTGCAATTCCTACCCGAGAAAAATGTGTGCTTATCAGGACATGAAAGTCCTTGATAATATCCAGTTTGTCATCACAATACCTGCGTTGAGATGCATATGATGGGAATGCTCCCCAAGGAGAGGAGATGGTGCACACTTACTGAGTTTCTGTACAGGCTTGATGTGATTCTAGTGTCTGATTTTGACTATAGTTGTGACCTTTGAAGCTTTTTAATTGTTAAAGTATTATTTAAACGAAACACTTATCTTGAGTCCATTAAAAAGTGTTAAACATCAATGATAATTAAACTGGAATTAGGTCCTCTACTTCTGTATTAGGTACAAGTAAGGCTTGATTTTGCGTCAGTTAGAGCCTTCATTTCTCCAGAGTCTTAGGATTTTTCCTCAAAGTGTTCCTTTCAAATTGGTCAATGCCAAATTATCACTGTGAGAAATCTTGCCCCTCTATGAACCCTCCAAGAAATCAAGTTGACCAATAAAATTGAGTTTCATTGTGATTTTCAAAAAAGCTGCCCTCCGTGTATAGCGAAAAACTAGTAGGCCCCTATCTATTACGTTTGAGATGGAAAGTGGCCAGAGGCTCCAAGTGAAATTGACCCAGTGCAGACACAGCTTGCCATCAGGTTGTAGAGCAAGAAGGGCCTAACTCATTGTGGGATTTAACGACCTTTTGCAAATTGATAGCCATGATTGTGATTAAAGGAGTTCGCACCTTCTCACGTTAAAGACTTTTGCATCTCAAGTGCTTCATCCTAAATGTCATCAGTGTGATGATTTAGTTTCTGTGTTGGACAAAATCTTGACACACACATAGTTCATTCGCACTATTTGCTCACAAATATTATCAGTTTTATGGCTTGTTTATTGTTGTGAAATCTTTTCAGAATGATATCAAAATGACGCAAAAGTTTCCAGGTAAAAGGACTTTGGTACCGGTTCCAGCCTAGTACGTATATGTACACTGTACATGTAGCAGTCACAAGCTACTATGTAAGGCCTACAAGCATGGTTTGCAGTACTTCGAGAAATCTGCCAATAAACACATTTGACCTCATGGCAAACAACCAGGATGAAGTCATCAGAACATGTAAACAGTCTATCAGCCATACATGTATAACCTGATTCTTTTTCTTCAGTTTTTAGTACTTAGAATGTACAGACTGTTTGTAGAGTGTCTGCCAGTCAGTCTCCTTGTATGTAACAGTGTAAACCAAGTTGAATCTCAATAATATTGTTGAGCTAGATATGAAATGATCCATACATTTACACGCTGGTTTTTTAAAAACCATCTGGACCAGGCAAGATACACCGCATCCTTCTGATACATGTAGAGTTCAGCCATGCAGACGAACAATTTGGTTTGAAATATAAATGCACGTTATTCAAAGTACCATTTTGTAACTCTATGAACACATTCTACAAGTAGGCCTAAAAATATCTACATGTACACTATCAATGCATTTTACATGTACAAGGCTGTTATTCTTCAGTACAGGTGACTTGCATGCAATGTACCTGCATATATTCTATTTTGAACAGCTGTTTTTATTGTTGATTTTATTTTTTATTTTTTGATATTCATGTTTGAAGTTATTTCTCTTGTTGCCTTTATTATGAATCTATCTTTGTACATGTATACTGGAAGAATATTTGAACATAATGTCTCAAGCACAATGATTATTTAGTGTGATAAAGAAATTTTGCCTCTTTTTAAAAATCTTTCTTTTTCTGTTAAAATGATTTGACAAATGCGTCATGTATAGAAAATATAGCATGAGATTAGCAGTAATTATGTGCAAATTTCATTATCTGAGAATTATTTCACTCTTTGCAAGTGTTCTCGTTAAGCAACAGATTTCTGTGTCTTATCATTTGTAAATGTTGGATTGTTCCTTTAAGATATGGCCAGATGAAGTTGACCTTAACTGTGTAACCTCCACCATACCAATTCTTATTACAAGAAACACCTGTCCTCATTGGTGTCACACCTCACTGTAACCTTACGCTTTATCCCATTCACCGGGCTTCATCAAGCCGTGAAAGACTGCCTGCTGCTTGGCCAGGCTGTAGGCTCAGGACCAAAATAGTTCCGAAACCAGGTCCAGTGATGGCTTCAATTCCGAATCCCAGTAGGCTGGCTTCCAAACTGCATTGTACTCCCATTACAACAGACCAACAATTTACCATGTACAGTGTACTTTGAGAATTTGTGTAGTGTATTCGATGGGTAAGAAAACATATTGCACTGCCTGCTTGCATTGCTGCTGGCTTGGCTCAGGACCAAAATAGTTCTGAAACCTGGTCCAGTGATGGCTTCAATCCCCAATCCCAGTAGACTGGCTTCCAAATTTCATTATACTCCCATTGCAGTAGACCAACATTGTTTTGTGATAAGTAATTGTGATTTTATAGGATGATATGATAAAGAGAATTATGAAATGAGATAGAGCAGGAGGAGTAGAAGGAAATCACTCTGTATACATCTACTGTAGATAGTACTACATGTACTTTCTGCTTCGGGCATGTGACTTTATCTTCAAGTACATAGATCTATGTGTACACTCCAGGTTAATCTGTTGCTTGTTTGTTCTCCCAAAATTTACAAATTGAAACAGCTGTTGGCATGGTCAGTTCATGGTCCACGGTCAGTTGTTAGCTACATGTATTTGGATGATGCCATTTGTTCAAAGAGTACCCCCGCATGTTAATTGACCAATGCAAGCCAGACTGTGCCAGAAATAACATCAGTCTTGCCAACAAAATCATATTTCTTCCTTGTAATCTTGTTGTTTTATGTAAAAAAAGGAAATTTTATAAAATAGTTGGTAGCAAGTTGGCAGTATTTTTTTGTTGCCGTGATTGCCAGCAGAATGCTACTGTCATTGAGTTATTTTGCCAAGTTTTTTTGTTGTTGTTGTAAATGAGCTTTAGCACAAACTGTTTTGATTATCAATCATTGTGCTTGCATAGATAACGAATTGACCATTTTTTATTTAAAAAAAAAGAAAAGAAAGAAGAGAGTATCTGCTCTAGGTCATCATATGGTAAAAAGAGAATAATTAGAAAATACAGTTAACCTTGCATAAAGTCAAAGTCGCATAAGTCAAACTTTCCCTAAGTCGAATCAGTTTTTTTGACCAAACTATGCAAAACATGTATACATCTCCTAAGTCAAATTTTGCATAAGTCGAACTATTTTCTGTGGGCCCAACAGATTCGACTTATGCAAAGTTAACTGTATACTGTTTTTGTACAGCGATTTTTATGATGCAGAAACCATATATCACTGGTTTGATGGATGTTATGTCAAAGGAAGGAAAGAATTGTTCTCCATTTCCATATTTGGGGCAATGATTTGAATTGATTTAAACTGAGTATTGAATATTGTAAATCAGCACGAGTTACATGTGTTGTGTAAAACTTTCAAAAACTGTCACCCTTTTTATCAGGAACAAAATAGATAATGGTAACAGGTACTAAAATTGCTACATAATGTCAGATAATTGTGGTCATGGCACTTTTCTTTTAATTGCTACTGGTCAAGGTAATTGAATAAAGGCACCACCCTAATTCCAAAATAGTACATCAAATGAAAGGGAAGTCATGGCCATAATGATGTATCTGTCCTGCCTAGGTAGTAAATTTAATTGCATTGTCTCCTATGGAAAGGGGAGCAAAAATTTTACTGCCTGGAATCGGGTTAATCTTAAAAGGATAAAACCTGCAGCAGAAATGAAAAAGAGTAGATCTCTCCAATCAAGCGCTGAGGGTTTTTTTAGCCATTAAAGAATAAGTACGCCCGGCCAGCAAATTGTATTCTGTTTACGCTTGAGAGATGCGGCTGTCCACGTCAGAATAAAACATGCACGTTTGTCTGGGAATACTCTAATTCACACATACACGTGAGTCACCGAAGGAGAGTGTGTCGACAAGTCTGATGTGGAGTCAGAGATGGAGCACGGGGGCAGAGAAATTCTCAAAATTGGCCTGCGCTGACGAACACCGGCCGCAGGGCTTCCTCTGAGATGTACCATTTTTTTGCTGCTCCTGAAAACATGTTTTCGAGAAGATCGGTATCATGCCTGTATCAGCCTAATGGCACCTCGCATGAAGCACAGGGCCTTCTGCTTTCCGCTTCTGGTCGCTGAGCATATAACCATGATATTTGATTACCTGCCTTCCCCTACTCATATATAATCATCATGTTTTCACGATGTTCCTCTTTGTACATGTATGTACATTTGTATTGCACCCACTCAGTGGCTGAACTCCTTGGCTTGAGGTAGAGGGTACAAACATACTGTGTTATTCATGAAAACAACTGGGATGTAGGGGACTTTTCCAGCTTAAAACAAAAAGCTTTCCCCGAAACATAGCAACAAAATATTTTTTTGATGGTTTGATGCAAATTAATATTCAGACTTTCAAATTATTGAAAGTTGAATATCCTCCTATAAACATAAGAATTAAGCAATCTGTACAGATTTTGTGTAAGAAACCAAGGTTAAATTGCAATAAGTATACATGAAGAATACTGTATATATATGCTTGACAAACATCATATCTTGTGGGTAGTTGTCATTATTCAGCAGGGATTTATGAGATCTTTCTTATATGCTAGTAAACCTATTTCACATAAAATTATCAGGGATAAATTATCAGGGATAATAAGGAAATATTCATGTATATGACTTTTTGGTTTTGAAAAAAGTAATTTTTGAAAGGATTTTACCATCCAGAAACGTCTTATGATTTAACAAAAAATACATTAAGATAACGAATGATGAAAGCAATTCTATTTTCTATACTGCAGTACAATTATTTGTATTCCGTAACCAAGGTCGAAGGTCCTTTGTGTATGAATTGTGAAAAAGTCCCGGGAATATTATGATTGCTTCTTATGCTTCTTATGAGTCATACTTATATTGTTATCCTATAAATGGATTGAAATGACTCTTGTGTAGAAAAAAAGATAATTGAATTCCCATTTCTCATTGTAGTCATTTTCAATACACAACTGAAAGGGAGGGGGGGGGGGGGTCTTTTGCTCATATAGTATTCAATCAACCAAGTGTAATGAGTAATGGGATAAATATTTGTCTACCTACCATGGATGTCAAATGTTCAATGCTTCCACATGTAAATGAAGGATTACCTGGGGCTAGTCATTGAAGATCTACTGTTTTGCTCCTTTTTTGGCTTTTCTTCTGTTAATCTAAAAAGGAAATATGGAAGTGGTTTATCTGGTCGCTTTTGTATTCATGTATCTTCCATCTGGAGATATACTTTGTTTGGAGAATCGACTCAAACTTTGATTGAGAGCTGTTGAAAAAATAAAACCTCAGTGCCAAAACTGTATTTCTTGTTGTTAAAAAGTTCAGTTCATGAAAACTTTGATAGTGAGTTTACAGAAAATGAAAGGAAAGGGATGGGGAAAAAGTCAGTAATGGAAAAACCTCAACATGATTCATTTTATTCTGCTTGAAAGTCTGTCGAAACTCTTGAAGATATGAAGCCCAAAGTTTTATCCAGAAAAACCTGTGCTATCTGTCTAGATAGACAGAGAAGCGATGCTCATGTTGCATCGCCAACAGCCAGTCATACTAAAGCGCTATGATAACACTTATCCATCAACCTTTGTATCGAATTCCCAAAGCACACCGTTGATCCATTCTGTGCATTGGCCACAAATGAAATTGGACGAGGGCCACATAATTAGCGGTATCGCATCCACTCACCTCTTCTGCCCTGTCTCATGACTTTAATCCTGTAATTGCCCTCTGAATCATGACGCACGTGCTTGCGAGAGATGCTCCCAAGTTACTGTAGACAGGGGCGGTTTCCTCCAGAAGATGAGGTTTTGCGGCAACAGAATGATTTATATGGAGGTGGATAACGCTGTTTATTTGTTGACTAGAAAAGTTCAGTTTCACGACAGTTTGCATGCAGAGGGATAATAAAAGATTCATGTATTATAATTTAATTTCAGAGAATGTACATGTAACAAGGCTAGTATGACTGTGAATAAGGTTTAGTCAATTTTTCATGGAAAAAGATGTGTCTCATCCTCGCAAGAACCATCCATGATGGACTTGAAAATTCTATTTTGGATGTAAACAATGGATGCCAATATGGACAAAAATAAATGTAATTCATAATGCGTAATGCACAGTTTAAATACAGTTTCTCATGCAATATATCATTTTGTTAAGAGAGATAGATATGTATCTGAAGCCAAAGTTAGCAGTTATTAATCTTTCTTAAGTTGTGTTTATGACATTCATTCATCATTCCAGTTGACATGCATTGAAAGCCCTGTTGTATATGAAATCCTGCAATCAGATCTTCAGAGTTTGTATTGATAAAGTTCAACAACTGGTTTCTAGTTGAACACACCTTTGTAGGTCACAAGGTTAGTGGAAAGTCAGCCTTTTCAATCAGTTCTTGCAATCTGTTGGTAGCTTTCTGCCATAGAACATATTCCGTAGCCTGTGGCTGTAACAAATTGATCAAAAATTTGATGAGAACAGGGACAATACATTGTTCCTGAAAAGACGCGACCCTTGAGGATGCATGGGAAAAGATCTTGAAGGATTGTTAAGTCAAGTAGCCTGTAAAAATCACAATCCATATGCACTTATTGTACATTTCCATTTGTTTATTTTCTTTTTGAAAAATTTTATGCAATCTTGCTGACTCTGATTTATAGGGTAGTAAACAGTGAAACAACATCACAACCTGGCTGATGGCCAACCATGGAAGTGGAGAGAAAGAGAGAGAGAGAGAGAGAGAGAGAGAGGAGAGGGAGGGAGAGGGAGAGAAAGGAGGGGGGGGGGGAGTGTGCTTTTCTGCATACATGTATCTTGTCCATAGGCATATGTTTTGAAAACTAATGTTCAGGCATTAAACACTGAAAATGTTGTACTTCTGTAGTACCACAAATGAGTAATCTGCAAGTCTGTACCAATGAAATGATTGATTGTAGCATAAATTGACTAAATACCCATCAAATTTATGAAATAGATATTCCTACAAACTTAACTGCCTTTGTAGAAAAAAAGAAAACTTGAATAATGTAAGAATTTTAACTGAAAACAAGAAATTAAATGAAACGTTTTTCATCTGAACTAATCTCTTGCTGGGGGGGGGGGGGGGGGAGTGAAGGGATTAGATTTTTGCTTCCACATTGTGTATCCAGTTCACCTTTGTATTTTGTATACTGAGATAGTACCACATAAAAAATACATCACGGAAGTGAGTTTAGGAAGGAAGAATTTGGCGATCAGATAAATGTATTAGTTGCTTGTTGTATACTGGTACCTTAGCAGTAGAAAGGTGTATGTTTTTCTCATTTTGTTTGCATACCACCTCTTTGACTTGGAGAGCATTCACCTAATGGTTTTGCATAGATTTCATTTTGATTACACTTTTTAAAGTCAAAATTTCCCCATGTAGGCTATGGACATGTATAATTTCATCTTATAGAGAACCAGACAACATGTGCATTCACTTTTCTATGAAGTAAATGCTATATTATTCCGTCATTGTATTTACACGTAGCCTTCATTTGAATTAAATTAAAGTGAATACAATTTGATTAAATTTATTGTAATAAAATTGAATTCTATTTAAAGCAGTGCACAAGTACAATTGAAGCCTCTTTTTCATGTTAGTATTATTCTGACTTCACTTGCCCTTTAACAAACATTCCAGCCCCCCCCCCCTCCCTCCCTACAAACTGCCCAGCCAGTCATCATGTATATTCTCAACCATGATACATTGTGATGAGGTTGATATTTCAATTTACAATTTACCACCCTTTTGTCTTTTGTGGTGGTAGTCAGTCCCTTGTAAAAGTTCTCTTTGACTTCTTGGGTGATGCATGGGTCCTTTTGAAGTTAAGCAGAGCTTGACCGGGGAACTTTTGAGATTGCCTTCCTGAGTGTAGAACAGCTAATTGTGGGGCTCACCCCATAGCTCGAAAGATCTCTCCCAAATGGGGTTAACTGAATGAAGCTGTCTGGAAAATGAAACAAAAGGAGAAAACAATGTTGTTCCCGCTGCAGCGATAATGCAATTTGGAGACTGGCGTGTAAATGAAATTGGGAAGGAGTGTTTCAAGTTTATGTAAGGGAGATTTCAGAGAAAAAGGAAAGAGCCTCTCCAAGGGCAAACAACTTTCATGTTTTAGTCACATTCAAACTTTTGCTTTCAGCTGGGCAAGTGATAAGAAATGTAACCTTGCAAGGTGACTTACCTGTACATGTACGTAAATCGACAAATAGCATTAATTTTCAATCATCTTTTTCCAAAAGCATACTCTTTTTTTAGGGGAATTTGTCCGAATGAATATGAGGTGCACGTAGCCCCTACAGAAAGTTAAGGAAAACCTGTGACTGTCCCAAGATCCATCACATTGTTGCCCCAGTGCTCCCAGCCCAAGCTTCATGTATGGGAGGTAGATAGATACATGTAAATAGATTCATGTAGTACCTCCTACAATGTTCTACATGTATGCATAAGGGGGGGGGGGGGGCGGGGCAGGGGGTGCTACTTACATGTTCCTTCACAGTACTTGAGATGAAGGGGAGAGAAGTGTAGAGACATGTGAGGCAAAGCATTCAGAGTAATTTATTCTGACAGTGAAAGCCTAGTTGACCCATTAGTAGGTGTAGGTTACCCTCGTCACTCATGTCAATGCATATACACCTCTACATATACTACGACTGTTTTTCAAACACACGCATTAAGCCCATCATTTCATTTACACTTGCAATGGGTGTGAGATTGAATGCTCCGGGTGTTAGTTATGCTGTGTTTTTGTTGTTGTTGGTTTTTTTTTTGTATTCCAAAGGAAGTTAGACATGGAGGTTAGAAAACATACGTACCTGGAGAAAATAAGAATATGCACAATTAACCTACATGTGCATGGATCAATTAGAAATTTGAAACTTTGAGAGTATAATCAATTGGCCTTCAGGTGTTCAGGTTACATTTTCTGCTTGCCGATGAAAATATTAGCTTGCAGACATATAATAATGAGTTTAAGTGTTATGGCTCATTTCAAACACTTTTGTATTTGATGAATAGGTCATAAAAGGTTTCACTTCCAAATTAAGAAGGAATATTTTTTGTACATCATTGTTAAGCTAAATATTTAATAGTCTATTTTTATGATGTTACTTAAAACTATTTTTATGTACCATTCCTGACTCTGGAGTCATCTTGATTTGAAAAAAAAAAAAAAAAATAAGGGATAAACAAACATTGACTCTCAATGTCATTTTCTTAACAGAATGTTGTCGTGATGTTATGAATTTACTGCCAACTTAAGTCTAAAGATCACTATCAAAGAGTAAGGCAATAGCATTTCTTGCATTCATTTTGTACATTAGTTCCTTTAACCTCAATGACATAATGTGTCAGCCGTTGTCAGAGACAACAGTGTCTCAGTTGGGAGCTCATTCTGCCCATCTTGGATAAGTACTAGGATGAGTACCAGCACATCATAGGATGAACTGTGCTGTAAATGTGATGAGATACCCGTCTGCCTTGGTGCTTTATTACCACACCACAAGGGCGTCCACTGTGGGATGAACCTTGCTCGCCCCGTGTTCAAATTGGAGTGAAAACGTGATTAAAAAACGTTGTGAGATCATACGTGGATGGAATTTACTAATAATGACGATAATGATCATGTTTTATGTAGTGCATACTGTAATAATTAGCAATAGATTCTCTATGTGGCTGTTGAAGGAAAAGCAAAAAATAAATCACTATCGTGAATTAAACAATGCTGTAATGTGATAGATGCCCTTTTGCTTCAAGTGGGTTTATTACCACACCACAAGGGTGTTCACTGTGGGATGAAGCTTACTTCACCTCATGTTCAAACTGGTATGAAAACGTGATTAGAAACATCGTAGCATCTCGGATAGAATGCACTTACAAAATATATTATAAGGATAAAAATAATGATTAAGCATGATATACCTATACACCGTACAATATAGGGTATGATAATTAGCAAAATTATTGGTGCGTTTCACAATAAAAAGGGTATGCGTGTTTAAAAAAAAAAAGAATATGAGCAATCAACATTGGTTTTTGTACAAGTGGTGTTTGTACAATAACAGTATATATAAAAAAAGAGACTTCCAGAGTGCAGGAGATTCTGAGAAAAATGATGCATCTTTCCTGGAGCTAGTCTCAGCTACATGTAGATCTACATGTACAGTTGATAGATTACCTGTTCAAATTTTAAATGGGAATGTTGTTGGGGGTGAAATCTTATTATCTGAATCTCTCTAGGAGCTTGATGGAAGATGGATTTCCTCCTGTTCAGCCAAGGAGTTACTACTTTCTTCCACTACAGGGGAAGAAATGTTGAAGAGAAAAGTTGATGGATGCGACCTAATGATGCATATTTCCAAGAGCGTGATGATAGATCTACATGTATATTCCTGTTCCAACTCTGGCAGTAAATGCAATATAAAAACACTGTTGAGTGCAATCTCATGATGTGCCTTTCTTTCAAGAGGTACTATGGATAGGATGCCTACGTGAAAATGGATGAAAAGTGTGGCACTTTGAACCCTGCATCACTCCATGACGTAATTATCATGGTGTGGTAAATATTACCTGCTGTGAAGCTACTGAAGTAGTGATAGCATACACAGTACAGCACAAGTGTACTTATATAACCGACACAGATGCATATACATGGGACTTCACCGAAATAGACTGAATGTCTACTTTAGCAGCAATGAAAATCCTGCATATTGCAATTACTGTACATGTACATTGTAGATAGGGATTCTAGTAAAATCAATAGCAGCTGGGGTTATGTACACAATGATATCCATCATGTACATGGATACCAAATGTTAAAGTTTGATGTCGGTTACAGGCGTGCATTCTTGAGCCAGAGTCAGTTTTTTAGTCCGACTCTATGGTAAAAGCAAAGAAGCTTCTTGGTAAAAGTATAGATATAGAAATGTCACATTTCTTCTTTTTTTTTCATCCTGTAATTTAAAATGAGAACTAGGGCACCAGAGTTCATAGTGTAGAAATGATACAAGCAGTTCAAGGTCTTCTAGCTGTGATCTATGGATCAAGATGATAAATACATTGATCCAACCCAGAGGGATGGGCCAAGGGGGATGGACAAGAGTGTACATTGTTAGCAGAATTTTTCCCCATCTAAAGAGTAAAACTGCTGCTCCAACTCCAAGTGCTCATGTATCTTATGCTAGTAGTGCATGTATCTCTACTCGGCATATTTTCCACTGATATGAAATTGGATACATCATTGTTTGTTTGCAGTGATATTTGAAGCATCCGCTTCAAGAGTGAAGTGGTTTTTATTGCGTGTGTACGAAATGCAACAGTCTGTAGTTTGAAAATTGGTTTTCACAAATATTTGAATAAGGAAATGGTTTAAGTTTGCATTCAAACATGAACGTTGTCTAATAAAATGTCTGAATCACCTAACGCATTGTTAGAACTGTTTTCCCACTGTTGTCATAAAATGTACAACTGTATATTTAGATTTTTTAAGATTTGTTTGTGAAATTGAAAACGGGGAATTTTGAAAGTGTAGCCGGCATATACAATTTACAAGGTGGCCTACAAGTGTTATATGGTTGCAATTTCCACAAATAGAGGTCCTCTATGTTTTTGTTTTTTTCAGATTGATGTAAGCTGAGCATCATGAACATGATATGAATGCTAGCGAGTGCAAATGACGTACTTGGAACATTAGCCGTGCATGTCATGTAGGGAGATCTGAATTATTCATTTGATTGCCAATTATGAACTTGATGTACATGGATGTATTTTAATTCAAAGACCCGAGACGTGATACGTCATATCGCTGTGCAGTTACATGGTATCGCCATTGATACCAAGGCCTTGCAAATTCTATTCCATTTCCACCGTAATTTGACTGGTAGTGCTCCGAATTATGTACTTAGTCGTGGGACCGGTTTATTGCATATGCTGCTGTGGACATTCACTAGGTGCCAATTCAATCAATGTTCATTATTTGTCTAAATAGCAGCTCCAGTGGGTGCTCGTTAAGTGACATTTGTGAGGGAGCAATTTACAGATGTCACCCCATTCAGGTCTCGATTGATCGTTTGGAATTGGTACCTCATGTGAATTGTATATATTAAGTGGATTAAGTTTTTGTTATTGCATAATGATTACAGTTTTACATGTACATGTAGCTATGCACCAGGACTTATATTTAGACTTTCAGTATGGTAGGTTGTATGAACGAAATTCATGTTACAAAAAATGGATAATGAATGGATATGAATAAATTTGAAAATTAAATAATGAAAGTAATGTATGTTTCTGACAAGGAACAAAGATGTGAAGTCCTAATAAATCCGTTATCTCAGGGATTGACACATCTAGCAGAAATTTGCCTGGGTAGAATGAAATAGATTTTCGGTAAACCAATTATTACAGGTAGCCTTGTATTGTGGAACATAGTTTCCTTCAGAAACTACCGGTGTGCATGGAAGTTGTAGAAATGCTCTGCTTTAACACATCTCCAGTAGGAGTAAGAGCACTACACTGATGCATTCTACATTCTACTCCTATAAACAATGTACAGATTGGAACCTCAAAATCCGGCTATTATTCATAAATCACATTAATTAGGTGACCTTTTGGTTGCTCATGATTATGATTAATACAGCCTTCATGCTCTGTGCAGTTTGATATCTCAACATTGTTAAATTGGTTTCACTCTCAGTACTTAATTATTTAAAAAAATTTAAGTTGTATGATTTAACTCAAGTCCTTGGTTATATGTGATGCAGTACTTGTTGAAAGTCATGAACACATACAGTACATCAGGTTTGATCAGTGGCTTAGCGGAGTCCATCCATTGAGGGGGCACTGGGATTATTGGGGGAGGGGTGGTAGGGGCTCCGGTCTTACTTGGAAAATGAAATGCAAGTTTAAAAGGTCACTGATAAGGGGGAGGGTATGGAAGGGGGTCCTATCATCTTCTTTTTATTTGTCATTTTCACCCCCTTATCACGTACATTTTCTTTTTTTCTCTCTCTCTTTGTTTCTTTTTCTTCTTTTGGGGGGTCATTATTGCCCCCAATAAGTATGCCACTGGGTTTGATGAAGGAAAGCATTTCTATGAATGATGTAGAATTCCTTATCTAATGATTACCCTCTGATTTACCATACAGAGTTGTAGATCTCACGCAATAGTGGTAAATTTAGAAATAGGAAGGAGATTTTATTACAGATGGTATAAATTTGGACCAGATGGTATCAATGGGATATAACATAATGAAGATGAGATAGAACCAGTGAAGCGATATAAAGCATTCATTTCTGTGGAATTGCTTGTCAACAATCCAATGGTTCACCCAATGCAATATGAGCTCACCTACATAGGCATGCTGGTAATGACTATAGTAGGATAAATGTATCGTATCCAAAAAATAAACAAGAAATAAAAAAAAAAAATCACAGATAGCTGTCTTACCTATTTACCTCTTACCATTTTTTCCATGTACAGAGGAAACCCTTAAAAAAAGGGTTTGAAACATCGCAGTTATTAAAATTCATGTTGGTTCTTTATTGGCTGATGCTTTGCCAGTTTAAAAATCAATCATGAATAAAAAATTGGTAGGGCCTACTTGTATTGATATTGATTTGTTTCTGTTTTTAGAATCTAAAGCATACTTTTTTTATCAAACTATTAAATGATATGTTTTCTTGCTTAAATAGAAAGAACCTGTTCGAGTTATTGCAATGTAAACCGTTATTACCATTCAACCATGAGGCACGGTGCATCCCTGAGTTTGCTGATGGACAGACTGACTTTCACTCTTCTTGATTGCCAAAATATTGATTGAATTCTTTGCTACCCGAAGACATTGAATGATTAGTTATACTGCCACCACCGCTATTGATTCACAAAGGTGCATATGAATGGGTAGGGCAAAAACTGGATTGGGGATTAGAGAAATTCTTTTCTGCGCTTGGTTGATTGTTTTTCAAAGACACTTACCCGCCAAGGAGATATTAGTTAGGTTCACACAATGGTCCGTAAACTTGTGGTTTTGTAACTTTATGTTTGCTCAAAGTTTTGAAACCATGTGCGAGCTTATGGTTAATGCAAAAAAGTTTTTTTTTTTTTTAATTTTAAATTTATTTATTTATTTATTTATTTATTATTATTATTTTTTTTTTTTTGGGGGGGGAGTCCTCACTTGAAGTGCTGAGTGGATGCAGCTACATGTAACTGAGGTTCCTCCCAGCTCTGATACATGCACCGTACAATAGGCCTTCACTCAAGTACATCCGGTTTTAAACTTTCCATGAACTGCTTGCTTGCCTTGTAGTTTCATAGCTTTGAGTGGTCGCTGTTTCGATCTTATGTCATTATTCAAACTTTGAGGTTTCGCAGACTTAGAGTTTCAAAACTGCTATGACCCGTGCAAATGTAGCTACTGGTATTTCTTGTAGTAGGTGTTGGGAATTCATGATTTGTTCTTTCTGTATTAAAGAGAAGGACGATGTTTTGGCTTCATTGTGTATACTTTGGCTTTAGGCGTTTACATTGGAAATGATTGCTTTCATATAACTTGTTGGTAAAAGTTTAAAGCTGAATGCGTGACCTTAGCCCAATATCGCTTCCTCTGAACTTCAAGTATACAATATAAAGTGCAGTACCTCATATAATATTTATATCCAGGTGGACTGATGCCTGCAGTACCAAACCTTGGATATATAACACTGTCAAGTCATAATTTTTCTGTATATTGTGTATCAAAATGTTATACATGTAGGTAATTAAAAAACATTTTTGTTGTTGATTTGTTGATGTCGATGTTTATTTGACTCCTAGAAAGCAGGTTTTTTTAATGATTTGATTAAAACAATTCAATTCAATTCAATTCAAATCAAGGATTACAACGATGTATTGTTGATCCTTCTGATTGAAAGACACTGGCTCTATCCAGTGAGGTATTGCAGCTCCTTCACATTTGGAGTAACCTATCCAGAAGATATCCAATCAGTTGTGGCAAAGTGGCTCGAGGTGTTCGACATTTGCGTGAGGTCAGCTGGAGTGTGGTGAATAACATGGAACATGGCTTACATTCGAGAGCGATTTTTTTTCCCCCCTCTATAAAAGCCGCTGGTCCCAGATATCATCGGGATAGCCTTTCACGGCAGGGGATAAAGCTAACAATAACAACATTCTCTCAATGTACAATGTACATTTGTTATCCATCCAGCGTGAGCAGTTTTAGATTTCCATTCCTAGTGGCATTGATGTTATCCATGCTGCGGACAGTGGGAGTGTTCACTTATGAAGTGTTCACTTATAATGAAGGCTGACAAAAACTAAACCACAAAAATTACAATTTGAACAATATATAGAAATCTTATTGAAGGGCATGGAGAAAAGTAAGGATTTCCTTTGTTGACAGGATGAAGGAACATTTTGAGGATGTCTCAGGAAACTGAATTTCCCTTGAGGGATTACATTTTCATAATTTGCTGATAGAAAATATGTCTTTGAAAGTGCAAGCAATGTTATCTTTCAGTTCAAGTAAGCAAGATTTAGGTACCGCAGGCTCATGTGCAGGTGAACTATCTACCATCTTGCATATAAACTAGTAAAAAAAAAGGGGGAAGGATCTCATTTAAATACTTATCACCATGCAGACTGATTTTAGCCCTACAACTCGGCATGAAAATTGCCTAGAGTGAACATGCGCCGCTTTTCGTTGCGCCTCTGACCGTGCCTATCCTGGTCTTTCTGCACCCTTCTCTGTTTGAAGTTTGACACCTTGTGGGATTGGGCTTTTCCAAACATGACCTCATAACACCTTATGAGAATGAGACCGATGTTGATGTTGGGACTAGGCAACCTGTGTGCCTGGTGTTGCAGGTATTATCACTGCCCAAAAGGTGTCAGCTTTATCTGTTCAAATAGAGCCATTTGGGAGCTCTGTTGTATGTGGCCTTTGAAAAGGACAGATATAAAGATAGAGTAATCAGGATAATTCAATGCCTCCTACTGTCTGAAAGGTGTACATGGTATGTATATTGGTGTATTCACCAATTGATGGGTATCAGATCATTTGCCTTTACAGAAGACCTCTAGAATGAATGTAGAGCTGACATATATGTACATGTACTGCATTGTGTTTCAATACATTCAAAGGACATACATGTAGATAGAGGTTCATTACAAGTTAACAAGTTGATAGATAAAAACGAAGAAATCTTAACTGAAAAATTCATGTACTCTGCTTCTTTCTTTTTTTTTATACAACTTTGACGAAACTGTTTTCTAC
Source organism: Heliocidaris tuberculata (assembly GCA_025618425.1). Taxonomy (NCBI): domain Eukaryota; kingdom Metazoa; phylum Echinodermata; class Echinoidea; order Camarodonta; family Echinometridae; genus Heliocidaris; species Heliocidaris tuberculata. Next base: position 17,327,505 of record CM046839.1, read on the forward strand.
CTACAGTCATGAACCTGCATGTACATTTAGATTACTTTCAAAGTGGGAAGAAACAATATTTTACAAACCCTCTTTAGTCGGTGAAGATATCATAATATTTGTAATATTTGTGGCGAAATGATGATTGAATTATGACTGCTGGAACTCAATTGACATCCTTTTGGATTCCAGTTACTCTTTCTATTATCTTACAGTAGGTTGGAAGGAGAAAGAGGGGGGGGGGGGGGGGATAAGATCTAGAGAGTTAGGAACTCTCATCCATCATCACATATTCTCAGCTTTTCTGTTGCCCGTAGAAGTCAATGTCAGGGGTCATTCAAGAGAGTTAGTTGGAGCCCCAGTTATTTGATAAGTCCCTGGTTGGGCATGCGGCTTGGGAGGTGTTAGGGCATTTCAGAAACTTACCATACCCCCTGCTGATTGAGGAGACTAGAAGGTGCCTGCTAGTCTGACTGTCAGACTTCTCTTTCATACGAACTTGCACTTACACCTGGTGTGCCAAATCTACAAAACCCGACACTTTTGCATGCATGAAATGTGCATGAAATGTTCGCAAATATATTGGACAGATGGGTATATGTGGCACTTTGACGACCCACTTTTTCAACGGCCGATCGGCGTTCTCAAGATACCTGAATTTCCATAAACTGCTGTTCTCACCCTTCCCACTCGTTCTCAAGATACTGGCCGAAACAAAAACGCTTGTCTCTCTCCATTTCCCCCCAGCGCGCCCCGTTCCCTAGCTATCGCGTACGTACGCCCATTTACTAGCGTGCGCAATTGCATATATGCATGCACTATAGAATCCCCACACTAAGTGCTGTAGTTCCTTAGACCATGTTTTTTCGCTCAGCTGGGTATAGATCCACCGTTCCAAAGACCCTAAGGTCCGAATTCACAAAGGAGGTTTAAACCTTCGTAAGCGTACTAAAATAAGCGTAAATAAGCGCACATTGCCCGTGCGCGCGCTCAAAGAAAATATATGATTGGATCGGACTCCGTGCGCACGTACGCTTAAAAAACCCAGGAGGGGGTTTAAACCATGGTTTAAACCAAACGTCCTTTGTGAATTCGGGCCTAAGTTTTTCGCTACTAGTCATTTCCTTTGACCGTCGTTTTGAGGGTGGCTGCGGCACACCCCTGTCTGAAAAAAATTTGAGTGCCCCCTGGGTGTGTATATACTCCACTTTTTCAGGCCAGAATGAGCCTTTTGTTACGCATTTAGTTCAAATTATGGTTGCGTCCAGTCATTTTTGTGCAATCGCCGATTTAAAGTGCGATGTTAAAGGCATAAAAAGGTGTGTTTTGCATCGGCGGTTTTCTAAAAACACGGTTTCTGGGGAAGCATTAACGCACAATCATTTGTAGATGCGTTTATATGATGTCATATAAACTAGTAACATGCGCAGTGAGGTTTGCGAAACCAGCTACAGAGCCCGAATTCGCCCGGAGAAAAGAAGTATAAACAGTACCCTGTGAAACTGCATTTTAGATGAGCGTTTCAAAACGCTCATGGTGCCTTCGCAAAGACAATATAAACGCACCCCAAGATTACTGCTTCCATTAGGCCATGATGCCTCAAAGGTCTTGTGTACCTTCAGGTACAGTACACTTGTGGCAATCAGGAAAATAATAATATATACACGCTTTATTGACTATTGTTCTGTTTTTATTTTCAGATTTGCAAAAGAAAGTATATATTATATTTCTGCTCTTGATTAAATGATAATTGGTGTTTTGCATGGCCTTGGAAGTGAAAACAGCTTCCTGGTCGATAGAGAAATAAACGGTCGGTCTTCACAGACTAGTGTCTTTGGGAGATGAGAGAAGATTGGATTGAGATACATGAGCCATCATCCCATCATGATGGTGAGGAAAGCTGATCTCATAAACACTAATAACATGACAGAAAGGCACATTTATTTTCACAGTCGGCCTCAGTGAATGTCTTCATTTATCAAGGATGCTCCAATTTCTAGAAAAATAGAATCGGATAGGCGAAAATTGAAGAAGTGCTCTTCAGTGTCAGCAACAGCATGGATATTTGTCTGTTTGTGGTAACTATCATATTCCACTTTAGAAAAAGAAGAGACTAGTAATGCAATTTTCTCTTCCTCCATTCGACAATGAGTGGACTTTTGGAATTACGTTATAGTATTCAACTTCATGAAGACTACAATTATGTATTCTATTCAAGAAGTTTACCACAGAAAATAAATCATGAATAAAACCTACATTTGTGTACTGGTACTTTTTCCACTTTATAGAATGCTCTTAATGAAAATGGAGGCAGAAGATTCAATTGGACCCTTACAGTGAGTAAAGAGATAACATTGTGATGCCACATGGCACTATTGAGGAGAATAAGACAATGAAAATTTGTGAAATATAAAAAAAAAACATATTTTGTTTTTTGCATGAGAATGTTGAATTCTTTTATCTAAAACGATGAACATCTGTGATCCTTTCCACAATTGTATGCAGCTGTATTTAATTCATGTTGTTTACATTTTATACACGATGAAATCTGGTACACATGTTTGCAAAAAAAAAAAAAAAAAAGATCACATCTGTTCATGGAACTTATCACATTGTCTTCATTGCGCTCTTCATCTACATTCAGATTGTTCTTATTTGCAGAGTGTATTAATTTTAGTGTAAACTGGGAGACACGAATGGACAAAATAGATTTTTTTCACCACATTGTGAATTAATGGAAATTATTATTATTATTGGATCACAGGAGGGTTTACGCCTGCATGTATGTGACCACAAAATCAATCAATGCTATTCAGTATTCATGAAATGTACCTTGGAGATGTGAGATTGCCATTCACAGTTTCCATTTATAAAATTTATAAGCAAATCGAGCTATCTCTTTTCTATTGTTCAATGTAGAAATTCTATTTTCTGTATTCACTCACCCACAAAGCACCCCCTTCCCATTTTATATTGTGTTTTGTATGGTCACGTCATTGTTTCCTCACTAGGAATTATCTTGAAATAGCTGCATACAATGATAGAGGCGCAATTAAATTACCACGCCACTGAGAAGGAAAGATAAAGCAGCCAAGAGATTTCTTCATTTCTCTGTATGGTCCTGATAACGTCCCATGGATATTTTGGATGTGTATGCTGCACACATGTTTCCTGTTAGCCCCCCTGTGTATCCTAAACCCTCATAGTGGTCCAAGTTAGGCCAGGCCAGAAGGAAACCAATTATTAACCCCATGTTTTTGTTTCAATGACCTTAAAACTGCCAATAATATCCCAACATTCAGTCCTTCTGATAAAGTAATGCGACCTACAATCACCTACCCCCCTCATTTAGATAAGAATATAACTAATAAAGTACATTCATGCACTCTGCAATGCTTTACAGAAATCTGGTTCTGACCGACAGCAACCATCCCTATTTTTTTTTGCAATGTTTTTTTGGTTTTTTTAAACAAAAATTGTGTCTCAATAGAAAATATTGTGGATTAGTAGAAGACCGAAAGGACTATTTCTGTAGAGCTTCTTGTATTGTGTTAATAGATCATAAACTTAAAGCATTTTACCCAAGTTAGCTATGCTTTGCTGACCAGTTGTATCAAGTGGACAATAGCATCTTTCTTACATGAAATGGATGAAGAATAAGGAATCAAGGTGAGATGACAGCTTACCATATAGCCAGAGGACTATGACTGTAAAAATACTAGCAGCAATTATTGTCAGCTCAAGAAATTAGATAAACCAAGCTGTAATTTGACAGTTATAAATGCCTTTAAATGAGGCTATAAACCTTTGTGTCACAGAAGGCTTGGGAAATGGTAATTGCAAATTTGTCATTGATTTAATAATTGGCCTTTGCTGATTTATCATTTTAGGGGGATATTGGTAATAAATTGTTCTTGCAAACTTTTCCAGTACGGAAGGAGAGGAACAACTGCAGCGAACTGGAAAATGATATCACCAAAACCTGACCTTGCTTCTTAAGGTCATGTGTCTGTTGTCATATGATACTCATAAGTGGACGTTAAGGTCACAGCATTCATTAACAAAATTGATACCACTAGAATCAAGGTTTGATCCCATGGTAGTGTTGTAGATTAGTATAGGCCTATATTGTTCGAATACGTGTGGGATGTGTGCACTTATGTTCATGGAATACACTTCAATCATAGTCCTTCATGCTGAGGGTTCCCTATGGGTGTATTAACTCATTTGCTTGGTCAAGTTCAAAAGTTCACTAGCAATTGCAGAGTAATTAAGTGAGTTTATAGGGGTATTTGCTTTTAGAAGAGAGTTTGTCCAATATTGATATTATTGTATTGTGGCTCTACCCTTTTGCTCGCTATTTTCTATTCGCATGTAGCAAACAATTTTATGCTTGAGTGGAGAACAGCAAGTATTCAGATTGCATTTGTTAGTTCTTTTCAAACTTTTCCAATCTCGGGTTAAAAGTGGAAAGACTTCTATGTCACACCCATTCTGAATTCTGCACTGAATATAGATTTGAACCTAAGGAAATCTCTGTTGTAATTATAAATAGCAAAAATAAAATAACAGAATTTTTCTTTTCAAAACATGTTTGATAAAGACAATCGTGTTTTGTTTTGTGAATTGGGAGTGTAAATCTTCTGCTGAGAACAAGAAGGGCAGTAGCGTTATATAAACGTATGTGTGTTAAATCCCCTCTAGCTCTAAGCAGATGAAATTATTTTGCTATGTCTAGCCAATCCACCAAATAGGTGGAAGAAGATAGGACTGAATGTATTTCTTTCAGAAGCAGAATGGCGCTTTTGTCATTGTTGAGTCTGTTGAGGTTTTCAAGAAAAAGAGGAGACTGGTATGACTTGGACCTGAATGAGAACAATTTGTAAGTGTTCTTTGTGGTTTCCTGTGCCAGACCATAAAGCTGGACAGGACCAAGCACCAGTCAACCACAACAAACCTCTCTTAGCACAGTGTCCTCACTGTCAGGTGAAAGGTCAAGAGGTCAATGGCTGTCTGGCACATGTGAAGAGGGTCTTTGTTTATTGAAGTCATCAGGGAGGAGATCTCTGTGGTATCTTCATCATAGGTGACAGGAGAGGTGTGATGTGAGGACCTCCCTTTACAAATGAATGGCCTGTCTGTCATGTGATAGTATAATATCTGATGGAAGCATTGAATATCATAACAGTGTATAGGATGATAGTGTTAGTGCCAGAAGGGCATTAACGCATCTTTCTACACAGATTCAATGCCTTAATTCCTCTCAGGAGAAGATACAATGCATACTTGTAATAACTGTTGTGCTGTCTCTGTCTCTTGGGAGCCAGAAGTGTGATAATGCAAAGAATATGTGACTTAATCCCTTCTGACTCTCATCATTCAATCTGATGTTTAAGCCCTACAGTACCTCATATTGGACCAACAAATACATATACACCTTCATCAATGCAGAGAACATAAAGCCAGTTTTCTCTACCATCGATTATATTTCTTTAGATTAATTTTTTCCACGGATCGTCAACTCTCAAGATCATTGTGATAATGGGGAAATCATTCATTTGCCCCACCCACATTGACTTGTAATTATGATTTTCATTCTGCATTAAAAACCCTCAGTAGTATAGAGAGGTATCACTACACAATACAGTTTTGAAGAGAAAATAATGTAAAAAATATTGGTTTAGTCTTGTGGTCTTGTAGCACAATACGGTCACAAGCTGCACTGCAATCAGGAAGGAACAAAAGGAGGCAGATAAACCCGAAAGAGACAAAAAAATAGGGGAACTTGAATATTTAGGGATTATAAAAAGAATGTGAAGATAAAGCAACATGATAAGGAAAGAAGGAAATTATATTGCCAAGCCTATACAAAGTGTTTCCCCCCCACATTTCCTCTTCTGAGAGCGCAGTTAATAATTATGAAAAATACATTTAAGGACTTGATGTTTTTTCAGTACAATTATTTCTTCCACATTGCACTTTCACATTATTATTAATTTATTTTTAAGGACTTTGTTTTTTCAGACTACTTCCACAGCACTTTCACATTGCTTGTCTTTCCAGTTCATCTAAAACTTATTAGACTCAGTAGTGAAAGGGTGCGTTTATACTCCCATTTTTCAGGCCAGAGTGAACGTTTTGTTACGCGTTTAGTTCAAAACACAGTTCCCTCCACAGTCATTGTATAATCGCTGATGTAAAACTCACAAAAAGGTGCGTTTTGAATCAGCATTTCTCCAAAAACACGGTTTCTGGGGAGGCATAAAGGGCACAATCATTTTGTAAATGCGTTTATATGACGTCATATTAACTAGTAGCATGCCCAGTGAGGTTCAGGAAACCAGCTGCAGACTCTGAATTCACCTGGAGCAAAGAAGTATAAACAGTACCCAGTGAAACTGCGTTTTAGATGAGCTATTCAAAACGCTCATTCTGCCTTCGCAAAGAAAGTATAGACTGAAAGTCTTCCTCCTCCATGAGTACTCTGAGATTTTTTTTTTACTTGGTAGGGAACATGATGGACTATATGTACTTATTGATAGAGTTGTGAAAATTAATACTACCAGTACATATCATCCGTTTCATTAGCAGCACACACATTAGTTTAAACCTTTTAAATTTTAAAGCAGCTTATGTAAGATCATCGTTCAGGTGACAATAGACAATACCTGCAAAAGTTTCACTAACATTATGCTACAGGATACCTTCCAAATGAGGAAGAAGAAATGCCCCAAAAGACAGGATGTGAAAAAGACCCAAGTTCTCTCTGAAAACAGAGGGCCCCGTTTGAGGTTGCCCTATGGATAATGCAATGATAGAAGGACCCACTTGCTCAGCGTGGTACCAATTAGAGAAACCAGCATGTGGGACTGAGAAATAATGAACATAAAAAAAGAGACCTCGATTTGATGTTTCCTGCTGGAAACGATGATTTAAATCAATTCGATTGTAGCCACAGATCTGTTATCATAACAATAATCCCGTGAAAGCCTTCTTTTTGTTTTGTGCAAGTCTAACTGTCAGTTTTGGCAAGGTATAAAATCTACCCTTATTGGAGGGTCAGTGAACTTCACATTGTTTCTGTGAAAGGTGACATGCATTTATTGAAGGAATTTAGATCATATTGAATCACCGACATTTTGTCAAGTAACCCTGTGCTTTGATACAGTTTGGTATGCAATTTATGTGAAACAGTGATTAAAAATTAATTATTACGTGGATATGATTTTTATGATGTTCAATCTCTTTTCTGGTATAGAAATGTTTTGGTATTTACTGGGTTTGTTTGTTTGTTTGCCAGGTTGTCAGTTATTTCAAGCCTCAAAATTCTCACAAGCTATAAAGTTCTCGCATGTGTCATCTTTTTGCTTCACAACATTATTATTCTATCACTATCAGGAATAATTTCTGGTAATAACAAAATCACATTTTGATTGGAGTTTCATAAAATTAGAATGTGCTACATGTAAGTCATTTGTGTACTTTTTTTGTGGTGTTTTGAACCAGTTCTGTTTATTATGGTAAAGAAGAAATGTGGACTGAGTTTATATATTGTTTGATTGAATGATAACCTTGCACAGAGCTTCAAGAAACTTATCAAAAGCAGATGAGTCCTTCATTATTGTCCGTGTAGTCTTTCTGTGTCCCTCATGCATTAGATTAGGTTCGCAACTTAGCATGACACAGATAACTTGTATGTGCAATTTCGTCAGCAATTTGAAATTATAGATAACCAGTTCAGATACATGTACGCATACAGATTATCAACATAGCCCTGTTGGACGGAAGATAGGAAGGCTATTTGCTCACAGCGTCATTGAATTGATGTGACCTGGCTTTCCTGATAGAATGTCATCATTCATGTAACATTATGTTACAACCCCTGGGGGTAGTCACATTCTTATTGCATCAGAAGGGTGTATGTCTGGGGGATTGAAGAAGGAGAAGGAAGGAGGAGGAGGAGGAGGACGAAAAGCAAATGGAAGGAAGGATTAAGGGAAGAAAATGATTAAATTGATACAACCTGGTTTTCCTTGTAAGATATCATTATTCATGCAACATCATGTTAGTATCCCTAGGGGAATAATTACATTCTTATTGCATCAACAGGATGTTCGTCTGGAAAAAGGAAGAAAGATTTGTAATGGAGGTGGGGCAGAAGAGAGAACAGCAAATACATGTAGAAGCAAGGATGTGGGAAAGGAAATGTATAATCTAGTTAATAACTCATGTAGATAAATCATACATCTTTTATATCTAGATAAAATATATGTGGGCAGAAAGTCAACAATTTTTGTGGTATGTGTGGTTTATGTCTATTAGCATATTAATGCCACATTTCCCCCTGCCTTACACATGTACACAGATTTTTACTGTAAACTACATATATATGTATTGTAGTTTATTTATGTACATCACATGATATGAAAAAGTGCATTCCTTGGCTTTGTTGTCATGTCAAAAATGTCACAAATGCCCTGATACGCCTTGTTTCCCTTCAACAAGAATCTAATCTCTCCATCGCTTCATTAGTGGAAGCACATGCAATGCAAGCCCCCGTCTAGGCGCGATCTCCAGAGCAAAGAGTCCAAACCAATGTTGGCATCGCTCTATTTCTGCCAAGAAAAGAGATGACAGGCACCTCTGGCGACTGTGGAAGATGGGCATCCAAACAGACAGTATATTAGATTTGCACCCAGGCCGTCCCCAGTAATCAGATTTCAGGAGCTAATTCCTATCGCATTTAAAAGGGCTCTCATGTTCTACTCCCATGTTCCGATAATCTGTAGAGCAATCCTCATTTTTTGCAGTATGCTGTATATTCCAGTTTGATGATGATCATTAAAAAAACCTGCATCATTCCAGATTTTTATCTATATTTTTGATTGAAAAACATTATCTTGATCGCAAATTTTTAATAGATGCCAGGGAACATTTGCGGTGGAAACAGTGAAATGAATAACCAAAGGCCAGTGGGTTATGAAGGCAAGATTGAATATTATTTTGCAGCTGAAGAGGGGGGGGGGGGTGGCAAGAATGGATATACATCATGTTATTTAGTGCATGATGTTCATATACAATCCATTTTAGACTTTTCACAGAGTATATCCATTTTTGGCCATTTTCTTGTGACATACAAATGACTTTTGCGAAGATAAGGGATCCGTTTTGGGAAGTCTGGGATTGAAGAATTCTTGTCTATATCAGATTTCCATACTATACTTTTTCTACAGGGCATCTATATTGATTTTTTTGTTGGTTATGTATGCACAGGGTATCCTGTCTAAAGTTTTTTTTTTGGGGGGGGGGGAGGAGGGGGAGGGGGAGGAGTCCGAGTTGAATTTTGGGCTCATGTGGACTGAGCTTCTGTTAATGTTGATTGCTGGTCTGAATTTGATTACTTGAACAGTTGTTCAAGCAGTGATATTGCAATACATTATATGTTTCTGTCATCATTCATGTAAACTGATTTTTGTTTTCTGTTCGATAATTATACAATGCCCCGAAAGACGTAAAATGTATCACAATTGAAGGCTGATTGCCTATACACTAATAGTCAAAGCAGTGGTCAACCTTCTATCTTGAAAAGGTGTGTATACGATTTACAGCCGAAATCTGTGACATCACACCACATTGCCTCTTTCGTGCAAACTTAGAAGCTACAATTCTTCCTATTTGATAGTTTTACAATACCCTTTTGGTTGGTATTTTTTGAGGTTATCATTTCATTCAACCAGTGACAGAAACAAGGCGATTCCTCCTCTTTATTTTTGGCATTTAAAATGTCAAGAATCCCCCGCAATGGGTATTCTTACATTCCAATAGAGCTACAAAAGGATTACAGCAAAAAAGGAGAATGGCAAACAAAGGGATAAAAGAAAAGGTCTTTATTCACACCTGAGCAATGATGCAAAAAGGTGGATCTTCTGCAAAGGAAAGCCTGCCTGTGTCTGTCCATATCCTTTCATTTCTATCAGATTATCAAGCTTGTCAATTCACTACCCACGAAGATATGCTTGACTTCGGCTGTTTAAAGGGGAATGGTTGCCTGTGGCCTTATTAACCTGGCCAACCGACTGTTGCCCCCCTGAACATCAACTTTTGAAATTCATATCCTGAACAAATGCAAATATCTCAAATTCATTGTTCAAGGAAGTTTGTTAGTACCAAAATATTTGGGATTTTTTGACTCCTTCCAAAGATTTTGTTTGTGTTTGCAAATGTCATTTTGTTGCTTGTGTTGGAGAGACAAAATTATCTGGGATGTGCACAGATAGATTTTGATTGAGTATTGAGCAATAATTTCATTCATCAGAAAGCTAGGTGATTGTCTGGTTCATCATGTGCAATAAACTTTTCTTTTCAAGTAATGTTATGGGATGGGGCAAGGGAATAGAGGTCAATGTCTTGAAATGAAAGGGGAATAAGAAAAATACTTATCTCTGTTTGGATTTGCTCTTCTATATTTGTGCTAGTGTCTGGAATAGGGTAGAGGTGTATGGAGTTGGAACTGGACTAGTGCCAGCATTGATTGAATACACTGTGGATTCCTCTGGCAGAATAATGGTCCTCCATCGATTTAGTCAAGATGCTATGCCTAATAAACATCATCAGACTGATTACATTTCATATGTTTGCCTTCTGTCAAATGTGATGAATGACAATGGAGCATGAGTGACTCGTTACTCAAACATAAAATTGACTTGTTGTGTAGGTTCGGGCATAAAGAGCCATCATGTGTAATCAGTCTCCCTTTTCAGTTCATAATGTCAACAAAAGTGCAACCAGCACTCCAGCTGGGATGTGTGGGACTATGTATGTAAAGTGCATGTATTGTGTCTTGCACGATCATGTTATACATGAGACAGACAGTTCGAAAATGTTCATTTTGAACTGAGTCCAGAGCATGTATTTCATAAGAGCAAGGAGTCACTTGGCTATACTTCACAGGCCTCTGTAGACATATCTACAGAGTTGACTTTGAATTGGAAATCATTAATACATGTACATTATACTGTGATATATCGTATACAATGTAACTTTTTTGCCCAATATATATTGGTTAAAAACAACTGGGTAGCGTCTCACGAAACCATCACTAATATAAATTCTTTGGTCTGCTGTTGCCATTGAAAACTACGTTTGTAACACTCATCTGCAATCTTAGATTTATAATGGTGTCATGAGACGCTGCCCTGGCGTTCATGGCAGGCATGTATATTTTGATAGCAACTTTGTCTAGATGTGCACTTAGCAAGACAATAATATCTTAATAGATCTTAAACTAATGGACTTCTGTACTTTAACCCATTCCAGACTGATAGCATACTGAATTATGGATTTATTCCCCTCAGTGTTAGCCATGCTTCATAACTCTCCCTCCCACACTCACACACTGAAAAGGTCACTTCTTTTATCAATGGATGAGTAATATTCCTTATCTATATTGCATGATGATAATATGGTTGGTGGTAACACCAGTGTGCACCGAATCAGCGGTTTTCTGTGTAGTAAGTGAACACAGTTGTAGTTATGACAATATTTGTGCTACCAAGATCATCAATGAAAATTAAGCATGGTATACATTTCTGGCTGACTGAAAAAAATTGTTATGAGAGAATCGTGCTGAGTGCTTTGTGAGTTACCTGTAACATTTGTGTATGCCCGTTTATGCGGAATTATAGAACATAAAATTGTTGAAGGCATTGCTAGTGACCTTAGACTGTAATTTAATTAATTCACTCAGCTCTTTGTATGGAATTGTGGGAAAAAAATAGGGCATTGCAGGATAGTGGACTAATACATATTATTAATTGATTTGTTAGAAATCGAATGAGAATTAAAAACATTTTTTTTGCAAATTATGACTGATACTGCAGACTATCTTAAGCTCATGCTTTAATTTATCATGTATGACTTTGAATGATGGCTAGTTGAAAGAACATTCTACATTTGTTAGTGTTTTAGCTGAATCGGATTAGAAGTAGAATAATTAAACCCCAATTTCAAATTGGATTAAATAGTGCATTGATGAGGATTAGGGAGGGGTGGTGATAGGATAGGTTGGGGGTGTTATGTCCATGGCTGAAGGATATCTCTTTTTTATTGCCTCAAATATTCTAATAATGAATGATGATTCATCTTTTTCCAGATAGTATGTTGATTAGCTTTTCCCTTTTTGCCCTAAATTTATGCATTATAAATGAACTAATTCTTTATTGTTTTGCTATGCTTCACTGGCAAGCAGTAAAATCAATTATCAAATATAATTTTTGTGATCTACATAGTATGTTCATTAAGGAAGTATGAGCTTTGTGACAAATTAATATGTACTGCAATATAAATGTGTTAGATTCAACTTGATATTTTCATAGAAATTGAGTTGCCCCAATTTTGCAAAATCATTAGCACTTACAGTTGTAAATTTGTAATATGAATGAGAAAATGGAGAAGGTGTGTAGAGGGGAAGGGAATGCTCACACTTTGAAATAAAGACAAAACTAGGAAATAACTGCTGTTTTATAGGATATGATAAAATTCACTGAAGGCATTATTAACGACATGCATGGAACTGTGAGTCACTCTTTTATAAGCACAGCAGAACATGCAATTAATACATTATGAATTGAGGTCGTGCTGGCATTAAAATAAAGTGCTTAATTCAGTTGCTGAGCTGAATATTGGACCTATGTTGCATGTCATTTAAAAAAAATCATTAAACAACAGCTTTTCTTTGCTTTTCTGCATTTTATTAATTAGAGAAGGTGATAAAACAGGTTTTGATGATACATATTTTAAGGTGAAGGTTGTATCTTGGCTCAGTGACAAAATTCAAACAAAAAGCAACCATGAAAAGTGCAATTTATTTCAAGTGCTTGTGAGAAATCATCCAGTAAATGCTCAAGTGATGTGCACTTTTTGGTACATAAAGCTAATTAGGAAAGAGGTTCAAGGAATGGAATAATGAAAGAAGAAAAATGAAAATGATTGAAAGATCGAAGAAAGGAACTCTTTTTTTTCCCCTTTTTTTATCACAGATATTAGTTTTTAAAATAGGATCAAACACATTAATCATGATATGCATGAAATGTGCGGTTGACAACATTGTACTTCCTCATCTTAATGTCTCGCCTTACAAAGTTGTAGGCCTGAATATTTTTATGAAAAATGAAATTTTATATCTAGTGCTTAAGGGAAAAAAATAAATAAGTGCTCAAGTGTTCTGCACTTTTTGGCTGTATTGAGCTAATTAGGAAAAAGGTTCATGGAATGAAAGAACAAAAATGAAAGTGATCATGAAAGACCGAAAGAAAGAAAAAAAGTTTAATTTTTTTCCATCTCATGAGTTTGCAATTTCTTACATTTGACATATATAAGGATCAAACGCATTAAATCACATAATGTTTATTTCAGGTGTTACACACTTGCCTTTAGTAAAGGTCTAGCTTTACAAAGTAGACCTGACTATTTGTTGAAAGCCGTCCCTTAGCTTAGTATGAATATAAGTTGTACAAACATACAAGCATACGTACAATGCCCCTGATATGGCAAGTACTGATGTAGAGGCTGACTGCATTGGTCTCAAATGCATCACAGTAGAATCTTTATCCCTGAATGAACCAATCTGACTTTCAGTATACTTAACATCAAGTTGGAAGCACAATGTACGGCTGGGAGATTCCCCCTTATTAAGCCAATTATGTCTTGCTGGACTCTGTCCAACCTTCGTACACAGTCCTGCTATCTTCATTAGATAGCAAGACACTGTACACAATATTGCCCAAGGCCCCTCAGTGTGTATGAGGGAAAAAATATATTGCATCATGATATGATGCGGGGGCATAGTGTGTTTGTTTTCATTTGGAGAGAGTGCATCTCCGTGTACAACCTTGAAGCCTCATAACATCGAACTGGAAAGCAATTTTGTTTTGAGACAGAAGGTTGTAAGCTCCTGTTGTGAACATAATCGTTCACTAAGGTTGAAGGTCAAACAGTATCCATACTGGAAAGATACATTGTGTGGTTGGAACAGGGAATGGATTCAGGGGAATATGTTATATCTGTATTTTTGTTTCTCTCCCCCCCCCCCCCCCCCCCCCCGTGTCATATAGAAGTTTCCTGCGATGAATCATTTCATGAGTGTCTTTGCATCTCAATGCATTGATCGAAAATTGATTTCAGATTGCTGATGTAATGAAGAGATTGTCAGAGCAATAGAACAGAACGAAGCTGAGAATAGATGCGACAAATTTGTCTTGTTTTTTTCTTACATTGTAAGATAGTTCATACTTGTGTGTTAAGGTGTATGATTAAGATCTATCTTTTGTAATATGACTGATATTTCAGAAGCAAAGCAAGTTACACATGTAAGTCGTGTCTTCTGAGTACAATGAAAAGATGATGACTTTTCCCATTCTCATGGTTAGTAATGAAGGGAGCTTGTGAACCTGGAATGTTTGTAAACATCATCTGGTAAATCCTTCTCCTCTCTCTCTTTCTCCTTCACTCTGCAGTACTATTGCCACAATTACGTCACGTTTCTGCAAGAGATTAATGCGACAACATCCATCTTATGTGGGACAAACTTCCTTATTCCCAGATGTGTCACGTTCGAGACAGCGGTAAGTAGTAACTCATCCCTACCCTTCATTCAGACTTACAAAAACCGCATATCAATAAAGTAGATGTTGTTAATTTCTCTAGTCAAGATGTTGTGTAGGAAAATGTTGTAAAGCAAAATGGATGTGTGAACATCATTTCGAATTGAAATTGATTTAAAAAAAAACAGGCTCCAGGGACCTGTTTCATGAAACTAATTATCAATAACAACTTCCACAGATCTATGCAAACTTTACTCTGAGCCAATCAAATGCCATGATTTCAGTAGCCTATAACAATTATTGTAAGTTGTTATGGATAACAAGTTTTATGAAACAGGGCCCAGATCTAGTGTAATGATAGTACTGTAGTGCCATACAAGAAGTGTATGACTAGATAAGGCTTATTGTTCAAGTGTGTGCTGATGTAATAACTGGCGGGTAGTACTCCTGACATCAGCCGACACAAAACATGGAATGGATGCTGACTTCCCAGAAAGGGAAGCTAACCTCCCCACAGCTGGTTTCTTTACTTAATATTTTCCACATATATGTACAACCCTTTTGCCTGCGGATTCTTCATACGACACTTCTGTCAGTGAGTTTCGTATTAAATTTCCTTCTGTCTGAATGGACCCCTGTCACAAACATCAACCAATGGAAATGCCAGGCGAGATAAATACGCAGTGTGAATGGTATGACTGTGATGAGCATTGACACGTACGGCTGCTGATTGAATCTGAAGAACAGTTCAGGTTCAAGCCCATTTGCCTTGACATAAAAGAGCAATTTCGGAGCTTCCGTTTGCTACTCATTGTAGGCATTCGGTTTTATGAATCACTCGACGAGGTGCTCAAGTTAGCGAAAGTAATAGTGATACCATGACGTCAAGGAACAAATGAAGTTCTATACACTGTAGGTGTTATTAGTAGGTTTCATCGGTGCTACTTTTTAAAGCAGTTTATGAGTATAATTTATAGAAGTTTATTGATACTAAAAATATAGAAGTGACTTATAGCAAAAGAAAATGATGAGGTTAGTTTACTTGCAATTAATCATTTTTATGAATAGTATAATTTAGATTTTCTTGACTCCACCCATTTTCATGTCATTGCCATACAAGAGAAAAATTTACTACTAAACCATTATCAATAGTAACTGTAGATTTTTACATAATCCCAAGTCATAATTGTTGCATATGTAATTTATGTTTTAATTCAAAAAGTCCTAATTCCAGAGTTAGTCTTTGGGAGTTTCATTTATAGTTGGTATGAAACCCTGGGGAAATATCCATTTTAATGAAAAGAAAGGATAGAGAGAAGCAAGTTTTAAAAAATTCCATCACAATCGGTTACGAAATGAGAAAGTTATGAAAGTTTGAAAAGTCTCAATTTACTTTCTACGGCAATCCTCAAATTGGCAATGTTGCTTCAAAATGGCAGGTTCAGCAGTACAACTCTCAGTGGCCCGTATTCTGAACTCTGAACTCTGGTTTAACTTAAACTCCAGTCTAAGTTAAACCAGAGTTTAATTAAAACTGACTAAGACCGCAAGTCCAGTCTAAATTTCTGTACGAAGGTAAACCACACTTTGACTGGAGTTTAAGTTAAACTGGAGTTCAGAATGTGATTTTCTAAAACTCTGGTTTAAAGAGCAGGTTTAGACTGGGTTTAAACTACACTTAAACCGTTGTTTAAGTTAAATTGGAGTTCAGAATACGGGCCATTATGTTTTGTATACAAAATTTCATATTTTCTCCATTATCTCTAAAGATGCTGCTTATCTTTTTGTGAACTCAACATATTTTGTGTCAAATACATTTTCCCATGATATATCTTGAGCTAAGGAGACAAGCTGCACCTTGAGAAATAATGGGGAAAATATGAAATTTTGTGTACAAAACATATGGAGAGTTGTACTACTAAATCTGTCACTTTGGAGCAACATTGCCAATTTGAGGATCGCCATAGAAAGTAAATTGAGACTTTTCAAACTTTCATACTTTCTCATTTCGTAACCGATTTTTTGGTGGAACTTTTCTGAAATTGCTTCTCTCTATCCCCTCTTTCATTAAAATTGATTTTCCCCAGGGTTTCATTCTCCTTTAAGGTTTTGGGTTAGGGTGAGGTACTGTATAATTTTGGGTCCAGAGTTGAAGTTAAGAAATTAGTTGCTTTCGCAAAGTGACTGAAGTTGTCGCAGGAGCATTTGTCATACAATGTAAAGGTATTGCTTGTTTTATACTTTTCTGCTAACTGTATCACTAAACTGTCATTTATGTTATGGATCCCCCTATAACCTCAAGCCACTGGCTTTTCTAGGGTGTTAGATCCTCACACTTTTCGATGTACATGTATATATTAACTTGTGTGATTTTTATGAAATAAATAAATTGAATTGAATTGAAAAAGGTAATTCAGGTTGCTACATCCACCTTGCAAGGAGAGTCTATTGTATACTTAGAGAGGATGTGGTCCCTGTGATATCATGAATTTAAAAAGAAGGTTGAGGCCTGGTAACGGCGAAAAATAATTTGTGAGTGTTCTCTCACTCTTTTTATGTCAGTTTGGAAGGACATCATAGTAGAAATGACCTCTGAGAAGGGCTGCTCTTCAAATGCTATCATATTAGAAGTATGACAAAAAATAGCTGTAGTGTTCGGGCCGAACATTCATGCCACATGTCTGCGCAGTCCCATATACCCATTTGTGTGTGCAGTGCATGTGTATTTCAGCGAGACCGGGTCAATTTCTTATCGTTTTGATGATTCCAAAACCTCACAGTTTACTCCAATTCTTATGTAGACGTGATCAACCTTTCCCGATTGCTTTCAGACTTTTTCTCTCACAATGTTATTGTATGATCAGAACTTTTATCTTTAATGAGGGTAAATGATTTAGATTGTTCTTTATATTTGCAGAGCAATGACTTGACAGGAGTCCATAACTGGCCTGGAGTAGGCATCTCTGCGTCAGGCCCAGACCAGAACGCAATGACTTATATCATACCAAATGGTAAGTTGAATCCCACATCACACATGAAAGAGATTCACAGGAAGTATGGAGAAGATTTCTACTGATATGACCATTAAACCATCTTTGCACAAGATGTTCATGCAGTGTAGAAGTGCACCTTCTATGATACATCTAGAATGCATTATTTTCACAGAAGGTCACATTACAATGACACATACATGTATATCAGATGTAATGGTAAATTGAAAATCTCACGTTACACACGAAATACATGTACATGTAGATTCATGAGAAGAATAATGACGCTTTCATCGATTGACTCACCATCTTTACACAAGATGAAGGCAAAAGTACACCTTCTGTTGAACTTTTAGAATGGGTAATGCAAGGAAGACACAGTAGGTCATATTTTGAGTTGATTATTTTTTTTTTTAGTGTATGTTTATACCTACTTTTAATTCCCTGTATGCAGTAGGCCATTGGGAAATACAAGAGTAATCTTGGTAATACACTTCTGTGATATATATACAATGTACATATTATACACATTTCTTTATTGATAGATGTGTATGTATAACATGTACTGATTACATGTAGTTCAAATTTCATAGATAATGCTAATATTCATCAATATGAATGAAGGAAATGTACTAAGTGTTGTAATCAATACCGTGAGAAGACGTAATAAATGCTTTAAGTAAAGAGCAGTTTCCTGATAAAATTGCATTATTAAATCAAGACAGGAGACTGCTTTGTTCAATTTTATTTCACTGATTGAATAGTTGATGCTGTGTACCCGGATTCAATAAACCTCAAAAGTACTATTCAACATTTTTCACGTAGATGTGAACTTAGTAGAATAGCCAATTAATTTGGCTGAATTGTAAGAAAAACATCCCTGAAATTCAAAACATAAATCAACATTTTGTTTGGGAAAATTAATGTTTATTTTCAATATGAGTAACAGGAATTCTATAATAGTCCTGGGGTTAAACATTTTTTTTGTCAAAGAATAACTTTTTAGCTGTGGGAAAGGTTCCACACCAACCTTTCTGTACAGGGGTCATTTTAAAAAACAAAATTGTTAGAGGGTCCTACTGTATCTCTGGATAATTGGACAGTTATTAGGATATAATGTAAGGGCCTACATGTAAGTTCTAAAATCAGTAGGTTTTTCCCTCAGATGGCAACCATGTTGGAGCCTTGCTTAATCATCCTTCTTATTGCTCTCTACAGGTGAGGATATAACTATATACTCTGGTGCTCCCACGCATATTCAATATAACTATGCCTTCAGTCGCACAACGATTAACCCCGATGGTGTTCTAAATGTGGTGAAGACGGACACGAGTGTATCAACCTGGATCGAATCATCAACATCCTTCGGTAAGAAACGTCGTTTTATCAAGGAGTCGATACAGTAATCCAACATTTGCTCAAGTCCAGTTGTATTATTTGCTCTGGGTGGTGTTTCATAAAGCTGTTCGTAAGTTATGAACGACTTTACGCACGACTGGTGATATGTTCTTGTGCTAAATGAGATATCCCAGATTTTCCTTGGTGTTTTAACATGTGGGACTGAATTTCCAATAACCCTAATCAGTTTTGACAAATAATAAACTTTGTATTCGGATGCTTGTTTAACAGCAAGAATTTTAATCCACAAAGATCGGATTTCAACTTTAGCTAATGGGAATCAAAATGATTGAGAATCTGATTAGCACCCAAGAACAGGTACCAGTCGTGCGTAAAGTCGTTCGTAACTTTACGAATAGCTTTATGAAACACCTCCCTGGGCTTTATTTTGTCAAAAATATGAGGTTGGAGTTTTGGTTGCAATTAGGTTTTCGGTTAGATTTAGGTTCAGGGTTAGGTTTCTTTGTAGAATAGGGTCAAGGGTTGAGGTTAGGGATTCGATTAGTCTTTGAAATTGACCATGGAGCATCCTTGTCGTACAAGCAACATGATAGAATCTATCTTTACATAGAGTATGAATGTTGGTATGTGGGATAGATTGACTAGTCTACTTCATTTTGACAAGTGGGGCAATGGGAACTTCATCTGTGCAACTCCATTCAATCAGTCACCAGAAATAAAAATGGTGGTTTTAGAGTCCTTTTGCATTGTTCATTAAAGGAAACCAAAACCCAAGGAGAGAATCAATGTTATTGGAAAGTGAGAATTCAGAGAAGCACTTTACAAAAAGTTTCATTAAAATTGGTTAAAAAATGAGAGAGTTATGGAAGTTTGAAAAGTCTCGTTTTACTTTCTATGGGGATCCTCAAATTGGCAAAATTGCTTCAAAATGGCTGATTTTGTGAACAACTCTCCATTTGTTTTGTACACAGATTTTCAGATTTTCCCCATTATCTCTCAGGGTGCTCCTTGTCTCCTCCTGAACTCGACATATGTGGTGTAAAATACATTTTCCCATTATATATGTTGAGCTCAGAAGGAGATTAACTGCACCTTGAAAGATAATGGGGAAAATCTGAAAATCTGTGTACAAAACAAATGGAGAGTTGTTCACAAAATCAGCCATTTTGAAGCAATTTTGCCAATTTGAGGATCCCCATAGAAAGTAAAACGAGACTTTTCAAACTTCCATAACTCTCATTTTTTAACCAATTTTAATGAAACTTTTTGTAAAGTGCTTCTCTGAATTTTCACTTTCCAATAACATTGATTCTCTCCTTGGGTTTTGGTTTCCTTTAAGGTAACTAGAGAGGATCGATGGGTTAGCTGTATGAAAGAGATCAACATTGTATCATGGAGAGCATCCTAATAATGAAGAATACCTGACCCCGATCTTAACCATCATGAAGACTTATATAGGGGTACTAAGTGTGCCACTGCAGAAATTAGAAAGTGTTTAAGTTGGGGATGTCTCCCAAGTTAACCAGACTTTGGAAACCATCAAACTGTGATGATAGAATTGTTTAAGTTGTGGATGTCTCCTAAGTTACCCAGACTTTGGAAACCATCAAGCAGTGATGATAGGATAGTTGTTAATGTGAATGTACTGTATATTGGTGAAGGCTTGTGACTTTCGTACTAGAGGTCTTGGGCTAGACCCTTGCTTAGTGCTTACATCCTTGAACAAGGTGTTTTACACACCTTTGTCTCTCTAGACAGGGTACCCATTTAATACAGGGCCTTCAGGAAAGGCAGTATTAATGCTGATGAGGCTACCTTGGGTGAATGAGAACGTACATGTATGTACATGTAGTTCTAATTTTGTCGCATCGGTGTAAAAAGGGAATAACAGCCATGTGGTGTTAATGAGCTCTATTCCCTTTTTACCCCAACGCGACAATTTGAGACTGATGACAAACTTTGAACTGATGAAAAAAACTCTTTGAATTGTTAGTTGCACTTAAAGCTCATGTACAGTTTTGGTAGCAAAAAGGAAATCGGAAAGAAACGTGTTATATAGTCTCACATTGTTTTCCCTGTATCAAAAGATATTTGTATGAGATCATTTGGTATTCCATCAATGATTTCCAGTGAATTTTACTGTAAATATATGTAAGAAACACTAGATCATGGCAATATACTGCCCTACGCTAGGACCTTTCCACCCTGATGGCTCCCACACAACAATCTCGAGGCTTCGCACAAAGATGGCATGTGTACGTATCACCATGTGTAGGTTTTGCATGCGTGTATGGTGTATAGTGCATGCTGAAGTTTATAGACCTGACCCGGCACCTAAAATATTTTTGTTTAATATGCCACTTTAGGACGTGAAATCTTCACAGCATCTTTGTATTGCTAGTATCTTGCTTCATATCAGCAAAAATCCAATAGATCTGACAAAAAGTTTTTGAGGGCTTACCAAAACTAAACATTACCTTTAAAGGCTAGCAATTTGAATTAACCACTCTAACTCATCTCATCTTGCAAACTTCCCTGCTGGGCTAGACGGATTCAAATGCGATTTTTCAACTTCCTGATCCAAACACAATCTCGAAGGTCGAGATAGCATCAGACAATGCTGTCAATTGGTTGGTTCAGATGCAGTGATACCGTTATTAAGAGGAGGATATACTTTGTATTGTGTTCAGGAAGCAATACGTCCGGCTGTGAAAGTGAATGCTGGTTGATTAGAGTACCCTCATTAACCTGGTTGTGACTGCTTGATAAAATTTTGGCTGGGAAAATAACCAGTGTTTCATGTGGAAGTACATGTGTGGAGAGTTCACTGCATGATTTTGAAAAGAAATCATTTTGTGTATGGAGTGTTAGGTAGTTCATGAATACAAAAACTTCTCAGTAGTGTGATAGATAGACAGACCCATATTGTCCGTTGAGAGGCAGAAGGGCATTAATTCTGTTATAAAGTATATGAGTTAATGCCCTTCTGGCTATGAACTGAATTATCAGAGAGTAAAGATACTTTGTTGGGTGTTTTGAGGAGAGCTATTGGTAGCTTTATATTACATTAAATAAAGAGAGACTTCAATGCACTATATGCACATAAAGAATACATCGTCATTTGAGAGCCAGAAGGGCGTTCACTCTGTATTAAAGTATATGAGTTAACGCCCTTCTGGCTCCAAACAGACGATATGTAGGTTATTAAGGAGTTTAAAATAAAAGTGAAAGGCATCTGAAGAGTTATAAATGTAGAGTGAAAGAGAGGGAAGGATACTGCCAGAACAAATAGTTATATGAATGATTGCAAGAAAGAGTGAAAGAAGAAAGAGTGAAAGAAGGAAGAATGAATTACAAATGAGAGATGTAGAAACAGATAAGGAATATATATGGACAGATATTGAGGGACAGAGATAATGAGAAACAATTGAGTGTGGCAAAGTTCAATTTCAGGTGGCTTTTCGAGGGTCTGTGAAAGGTATATCTTCTGCCATCGCAGGTTCACTTGCCATAATATGAGATTAATAACTTCCTGATTGAATTATAAGATGAATGTGAGGTTGCTAGCATGTAACCTGGCACTGAGTATACTTCCCACCAGTTATCCCCCTCTGTGATAAGTGATAGTTTCCCCTACAAATGATTCAATTATCTTAATTACCTTTATCACAATGTCTTTTTCTCTGAAAGAATTTCAATGAATTTATTCACTAGCAAAAAAGAAAAGAAGAAATCGTGAATATTAAAGGGGCTGTTTAAAAAAAAAAAAATCTGGAGGCTGTTTCATGCAGAGCTACATGTAATCCGTCTAAAGTGTTAAAAACTTGGAATGGAATATTTCTTTAAAATCACAAAGTTGGAAGTAATTAGAACCATTTTGCCAAATTGACACAATAATCAAATGAAATTAGGAAATAAGGTAACAAACATATTTTTTATTGTAACTTTACAATAATATTTCTGTTGGAATCATTCCACTTTTTTACAAAAACATAGAGATCTGTTTTTGCATGAAAGTGTAAAAAAAGGTAGAAAAGTATTTCTATTAATGACTATGTAAGAGGAATCATTTCGGAGAATCATCTTAAAAGATTATTCCTGCGTGAAGGTCTCTTAACAGAAAAAAAACCCCACTCATTTGCCAACAATTTTTGTTAGTTCCTATTGTGATACTGATAATATGGTATTATGTTTCATGGAAGGAGTAGGATTAGTTGGATTAAATGCAGTGTATTGTTGTTTGTTAGATCTGTTAAAACTGTGGTCACGACTGCTTAATGCACCTTGAAGTTATCATGAACATGTTGTGTGTGTGTTTTTTTTTTTAATTCATTGATTGACACAAAACAAGGATGGGCTTTACTTTTCAAAGGTTAACAGTCTTTATAGAAGGTATGTGTTGATGAAAAGATAAGTGTTTCTGGAATGATAATCTATGGATTTTATGATGTATACTTATTTTTCAATATTAAATATGTTGTTAATGTCATTTTTTCCTTCCAAATTTGGAAACTAAAACATTAAGACATTATTCAAAGGTCACTTCTTTCTTAAATATTGTTTAGAAAGAAGAGTGATGTAATGCACATTTTTATATGGAAGTCTGAAAAAATTTACCCAATCAAGTAATCGTCTGCATCAATACTACCATAGTGAACAGCCTAGCTGCGACCCTGTCTCCTTAGCTGAGCAATGAGGAGAGTGCATGCAAAAGCCTCCTTCACCCCTGTCGGTGTGAACTAGTTAAGGAGAAGTCGCATAGTCCAATTAAATCTGTAAGGACGATCCCTGGTAAATGACCTTTCGCATTGCCTGGGCCATTGAGGTGTTAATGAAGCTTAGTGAGTACTTATCAACCCATGTCCTGATCCTGCCACAAGCATTCTCATGATTTAAAGGGCACTATCTATCAAAAGGATGAAATATGACTGATTGTTTGATGAGAGTGTAGGAAGGGCATCGTGATTTTATTACACCATCAAATTGATATCGAAGTGTTTTGTCTTGTGGATGAGAACAAATTAAAAGATGTGTGATTTATTGTTCATTAATTTTGTATGTTATTTTTGTGTGTGATTGTTTTTTTTTTTTTAATGGTTTCTTAAAAGGTATGTTTCCATTAGGATGAGATAGGAAAATTGCCTGCTTATTCGGAATAGGGGAATAAGCCGACCATAAAAGAGCCCATTAATTTAGAGTGATGATGCAAATGACAGGCTATTTGAGCCATACACTTCGGAAACTAGCTGGAATCATTGTCCCAACTCATAATATAGCAGGCAAAATCTTGTTGAAGATGCACCCTGACTTTTCTCAATCCAGACATGTGCTCTTGCACGTTCACTGCCCCCATCTTAAGTACAAACACGATCGAAAATCAGTCTCTCGTACTGCACATGCTCTGTACCGTGGTTTAGATAATTTTACATGGAGGTATCTCTTGTACTGTGTTTATGAAGACAGTGAACTTTAAATACGAAATAATTTCTTGGGAAGCATTGATCAGCCTAATGTTTGAAGCTCGAGCTTGCTTGGGCTAATGAGGAAACGTCTGATGTCCCTGGGCATTGATGTCATTGTGAGGAGCATTTGTTTATTACCTAGAGATGAAGGAGTGGCAGTGTGTTTACATTTAATGTGGGGGAAATGTTCCTTGTCATAACATTATGGACTATGAGAGGATGTTGAATGATTTACAGGTATTATAGCACAAGTCATTAAAATACATGTACATGTTTTCATTATTAAATCATGTTCTTTCTTACGATCTTTTTTAAGTGCCTTTTGCTCATAGTGCTTTGCTTCATGTTCAAGTGGCTATTCCATTTTAATGATATCGCCTGTTTGGAGCCAGAAGGGTGTTAACTCCCATCTTTTATATAGAGTTAATGCCCGTATGGCTTTAAACAGACGATATACCGTACGTACAGCCACTTGATGTTTTGAGAGTTGGCCTAAATTATCTGCCTTCATGTGGGGTCATTTCTCTGGAATTGTCTGCTCTTCCAAAGTTCTCGATTGTCATAAATCTTGATTATTTATTAGTAATGTAAGAGTACCACATTCGTGTTAATGTGAAAATAATAACCATTCAGACGTATACGAGACATAAACAGCAGGTTAGAGAGTTGAATATCAAAATGACATAGATGACATCAATTGACAAGAGAAGAAAAAGACAGATAATAAAGGGAATGAGAGAGAGAGAGAGAGAGAGAGAAGGGGGAGGGGTAGTTGGAACTTGGAAGAGGAAGAAAAAGGAGAATACAAGAAAATCATGCGATAACTAAGGGAGAATTGGGGCTGCAGACTTATGATAGAAAAATATGGAAGGAAAGCTAATGGAAGCAAACAGAGATAGAGAGAGAGAGAGAGAGAGAGAGAGAAAAGAGAGAGAAAAGAGTGAGAGGAGAGGAGAGAAGAACAAATGAGATGAGAGAAGAGGGGAGAAACAATGAGAAAATTTGATAGAAAAATGTTGACGTAGAAACCTGTAATTATAAGAAATGAGAAGTATTGATAATGGTTCATCCAGTGTCTTGGTAGTATCTAAATGGACTTAATAGAGAAGAGATCTCTAATATGATTCTATAGTCGAAGGTGGCAGTACACTGATACATGGCTGCACGATTAATAAAGGGCATCTTGACAAGTAGAATCAATTAATCCATCATCATCAGTTATCCCATACCCCATAGGATTAAGGCTGTCCTTTTCATGCCAGCCCTCATGCTCGGGCATTCTTTACTCCACTTCGCTTGAGCCCCAGTGAGGCTTCAAAGATGCTTTCATCTTCTTTGTATGACAGCTTGACGCGGCGAGTTTGTGCATCCCCGCATGCCATTCATGTTTGCAACAGGAAGACTATTTCAGGAACTTCTTCCCAATCCCAAGGCATCTATACATGTTTATTTCTATTGCTTTAGTAAAATGTCAAAAAACATTGACATATTTGTTCTTTGGAAGGACCTCCTTGGAGACATTGTACCTCAGTCACACATCACCCAGGGCCGCCTTTCATAAAACTTTTTATCAATAACAACTACTACATATCTATGACAAATTCACTCGAAGCCAATCAAATTCAATGATTTCAGTAGCTTATAACAACTGCCGTAACTTAAAATGATAACAAGTCTTATGAAACAGGGCCCAGACTGACAATACCCCAAACCAAAGAGCCAGAAGGGCATTTCCTCATGTACTATATAACACAGAGATGACGGACGTCCTTTTGGCTCTCAACGTATGAAATATTATTGGTGTTCATCTAGGCCATCAAAAAATATGATAACAACTATTCCTGAATTTGAAGGGTTGAATCCCCAGTGTAAATTAGTTTTTGGAAATTGTAAGAAAAAAAATAGCAGCAAATCCAGGCACTGATCAATTACATTTACATACTAGGATTATTTGGTCAGAAGTGGTTTAAAGTGGTACTCCTACATGTAGGTGGGACAGAGGATAGAGATACAGAAGAGTTAATTTGGAGGACGATGAAACGAGTAATTTTTTCAAAGAAGAAGCGGGATATCTTAGTTGAAGGCAACTTCGTCTAGGGCATTGGAGACATGGAGGCCTATATACTCTAAGTGCAATGTGCTTCTCCCTCTGATTATGGACCTGTACTATGAGTAGGTACTACTGCTGATACATGTACATGCAGCTTTCTTCCCATCAGGCAGTGTCAATTCTAACAGACTAATCGCCAATCACTCCAACAGAAGTAGATTCCGATTGCCATCTGTGCTTCAGATGTCTGGTATTCAATTCTATCATGGAGCTGCTGATACGACTACTACATGTCAATTATCACGTCATCTGCTTGTCTTGTGTCTGCGTCTTTTGACTTGTCACCGTCAATTTGCATGGTAACTGTTGTCCATGTCCACTGTGGTTGACCTCTTTAGAGATACTCGTGCAAGAAAAATGAAAAGTGGTATTTAAAAAAATTACATGTTTAAAGCCAACCGCACACCATACGATCGACCGCCATTCGATTTTGGAAATAAATCGCAATAACATTAAATGTGGACATTTAAACAAATAAAATCTGCCTGATTCAGGTTCTGAACAATAATAGGAATAATAAAGTACAATTTTTGTTGTGTTATTAGCTTTCTTCCCAGAATAAAGGCCAAATAAGCTTCAAATCGTAGACAATCGTAAGACTGCTCCGACGTTGCTATGATTCGAAGGTGATTTAGCCTTTCCCCCACTAGAAGGCTTGCAGCAGCCCGTAATTTCGATTTTGCTGTCTGTATGACTATTCAGAACCTAAATCAAAAAGATTTTATGTGGTTAAATGTTCATATCAAATGCTATTACATTTTCTTTTGAAATCGGATTGCAGACTGATTGTATAGTGTGTGGTGGTCTTAATGCAGTTTGCATTTATGCCAATATAGACAGAGGGAGTTTGTAGCAGTTTTTTTTCAATATAGAGGTTTATTGAACTCGGGCACAAAGGTGATTTTTATTTATCTATTCATTCTTTTGTTTGCAGTAATATACATACATACATACATGTACATCTATTTCAAATAATCCATTTTAAAGTTCAAATTTCAAGTTCAAGTTCACCATGTTCAACATTTCAAACCTGTATGTGTAATGGTGTTTGACATTTAGCAATGAGATATGGACAGGTGTGTGTACAACTGCTAGACACAGAGAAAGATGGGGTATACATGTAGATTTACTGTCTGGTAACTTTATTTATAGTTAACTATTTCATCTTAAGGGGGAATTCCAATTTCATTTGTTAATTTTATCTTGTACTGTATATAATGGAGTTCAAACTAATAAATAAAGCCAATTACTTCACAACAAAAGATGTAAAGGGGTTGTTAACTGTCAAAAGTAATAGGTACTTTACCAATATGAACTGAACTATATGGTGGGCATTGAAAATAAAGTGCGATGATAAAAAGATATACAGCAACTGACCCCATCAAACATAATCAGAGTTTTACTTCTTACTGCAAGGCATTTAATCCACACCGTATTACCTATGTAGTATGTGAAATACAAAATGCTTTAATACATATGGTTTGATTTGAAGGGCATGTCCATAGTATTGTTCTATGCATAAAAATTACAGTAACAAATCAAATCAAAGATGCTATTTTTAAGTTCGGATGATTGCATTAGGAAAAGTTACATTTGAGTGTGGACCTGCCAAAATATTAGGTAAAAGATATCTACGATGTCCATTCATTATTATCCGCCATTTATATTATTATGTAGTATAGTTTACACTTTGTTGTGCTTCCCACATACTTCACAGCTTGTCCTAAGCTGGTTAAGAATATAAATTGAAAGTGAAATTGTGATGAAGTAGATATCTGGAAGAAAAAACTAAATGATTGCTTGGGAAAACCTTTGATTTATATTGTTTCTGTTTCGTGATGAGTACCGTACATGTATGACAATCAATTATGGGAGCTGTGTCAGATTGGTAATCCATGGTGCTGTCAGATATTTACATACTGTAGTTTTACACTCTTAAAGATAAAGTTGAGTTCTGGTCATGTGCATGTAATTACATTGTGAAAGAAACTGTGGCAAAGCAATTGCGGAAAGGTTGACCATGTCTGCATTAGACTTGTTTTATACTGTGTTGTTTTGGAATCATCAAATAGATAAGTACATGTACTCCACACAGAAATGGGTATATGGGACTACATACAAGTGCCATGGATGTTCTGCCCGAGCATTACAACTATTTCTAGTCATATTTGGAATATGAGGGCATTTGAAGAGCAATGCTTTTCAGTTGATTTTTGTACTGTGATGTTCTTCCAAACTGACATGAAAGGAATGAGAAAGCTCACTAATTATTTTTCATCTTTCCCAGAACTCAGCCTTTCATGACAGGAATTATTTAAGGGCTAAATTGATCACATTTTGTTCTTCAAATTGGTCACAATAATATTTTTCTTTTAGTGCTACATGGTTCTAATAAGGTGTAATGTCTTTAAAAACAACATATATGGTTAGGAACTTTAACGAAAAGTTGAAAAAATTGTCAAATTTAATAAAAAACAATGATTTTTAACCTCTCAATGTGTTGCCAATTTAAGGATTTTAAATCTTATTTTCCTTTTTTAAAATTCCTGGCATCAAATGCGATATGGTCATGCAACAAAAATGGTCACAGTGTGTGCAGAAATTTTTGCTCTTTTTACTAATGTATCCGGTACATTTTTAAGGGCTATGAATCAAAAGTT
Organism: Heliocidaris tuberculata; assembly: GCA_025618425.1. Lineage (NCBI taxonomy): Eukaryota > Metazoa > Echinodermata > Echinoidea > Camarodonta > Echinometridae > Heliocidaris > Heliocidaris tuberculata. The sequence goes on from CM046839.1 coordinate 17,356,665, forward strand.
ATTTAGCCAAATTACAAAATGTGGTCAATTCTCTCAAAAGGGTTAAAAAAATCATTGACTTGACTCCCTAGGGCCCTGTTTCATAAGAACTAGGGCCCTGGAGAGTGACAATACAATGAAAGTGGAGTGAAAATTCACTCTTTTCTTTTTAGAATGCACACGCTGTTCTCACTTGTAAACGAGTGATCACTGATGTGACTCCCAGGGGAGTGAAAGTAGAGTGGAAATTCACTCCTTTTTTTTTCTTAGTGTCGTAGTTATAACTCTAATTTAAGAATTGTAGAGCAAAAGAACTGCCTGAAGTGCTCTGTGTGATACCTGCTGATTGATGGAATCAATGCCTTTTGGAACAAGCATTAGATAATTGTGTTTAACCTCTTTTACATTTTGATTATTAAACCTTTATGTTTTGGTTCCCTCTTTGGTTGGGAGTAAAAAGATTGATAAATCAGTCGCTAAGAGTTCAAAGATATCTTTTACTTAATATTTGGCAGGTCCAGCATGATCTAGAGTTCATATCATTGAACATTTGTGTAAAATTGTAAAGTTTGTTGGAATTGCTGGTCCAGGAACGTCTGTCTCTCCTATCGAAAACAGGATTTCTAGGAAGTTATCAGGAAATACTGTGCTATTGTGCACATGCAGAACAATTAGGAATAACCTTCTTTTACACATGTACAGGTATATTTTTTGTGTGAATTTGCATCGTCATTGTCTGTAGAGTGAGCTATAATTGTTACTGAATTTGTTCATGCCAAGGTAATAGAGTCTAGCTGTATCATATGATTCGGTATTAGCTGATCAATTATGCTTCTTTATTACTATTAATGAATGGTAATACATTCTGGTTGGGCATTATCATTATCATTATCAATCAGCTACAAAAATATACTGTCTTACCATAAATGGATGCATGCTCCTGGCAGGAAGATCATCGAAAGCTGAAACCACACCTTAAGGCGGTTACAAGGATGAAGCTCTCATTGATGGTTTGATGGAATAAAAGAATTGTTAGCTGATACTGGTTGGCGGGAAAAGGCAACTTAATTTGTTACATTGTCAAGCTCATTATAGATCTGTCCATGCATGGGAGTATGATAGGTTTACAAGACGATCGTTTCTCCATATTCATTTCCCCATTTTTGTTTCTCCAGACTGCAGACAGTGGTGTTTCCTTCATTGGAAATTTGAGTAGTAGGATCGATTGCCATTGTGACTATGGTTTCGAAGTGCTAAAGATAGAAAGATAGATAGATGGATAAACCAGGGCTCCGCACTAACTATGTTCGAAGGAGGTCTGTAAACCTATGTTGAAATTTGAAGAAGAAAAAAATTGAAAAAAAAAAAAGATGGGGGGGGGGGTGGTCTGGATTTGGATTTTGGGTGCTCATGTGCCCCAGGTGCCTGTTACAATGTTGAGTCTTGGATAAACAGACGGGTAGACAGACAGAGAGACAGACAGATAGCGATAGATAGATAGATAGATAGATAGATATAGAAAGATAGGTAGGTATAGATTGATAAGAATGTAGATGAATCGATAGATCAGTAATTAGGTACCTGTAGATGGCTAGACAGTTTGACAGATCGATGATCATATGTTTGGAAGAATATAGATACATGATTCCGTTGTAAAAAGTAGAGACAAAGCTGAGATTATGATACCATGATCTATAGTTAAGCCCCATTTCATTTGTTAAATTATGTAAGACTGATCATTCAACTACAAAAGACATTAAGTGGTCATTAATTATCTTCCAGTAATTAATTTTCATTTCTGAGTAATGTCAGTTTCTGTTATATTCTTGAGTTTTGACATTCAATTGCTTTAAGGACTTATTTGAAGTGGTCTTCTATTTCTATAAGAGAAAGACTCATAAATTATTTTGAGGTTTTTACTGCACTTTATTTTCAGCATGCTATTAATGCTAAATATACATGTATAATAAGCAATAGTTCCAATGCTGAATTAACTAAATATAGTAAATCCTTTTCGTGCTTGTGCATGTTTGAAGGTCAACTTTGTTTGTATGACATACATCAGAATTAATAGAAAAAGAAACGTGTGAATATTTAACTGGATAAAAACAAAAGAGGAAATGATTTAGATATACCATGAGCCAGGACATTTGTTTTGGTAAACACCAAGGTGAAACTGCAGTTCCACATTACATTGTGACATCCGTACTACACCCAAAATGTCACCTACATATGCTAATGGCATTTTCTTAAGGAAAAGGAAAATCCTGGTTGGCTTGTTAATGGTCGTTTCGATTTTCAAGTGAAATAAAAAGCTTGTAAATGGTCATTTCGATTTTCAAGTAAAATGAAAGCTTGTTAATTAAAGTGATTTGGTAACTTTGTAGAGGCTTGATAAAATCGGAGCTGTCTGGCCTTACATGCTGTCAGTGTATGTAATATGGTGTAAAAATGAAGCCCAGGGGGGAAAAAAGCACTTCAAAATCATCATGTGCTTCACAAAAGTAAACATATGCAAGTGACCGGAAATGCCCGACTCATTTTCCCCCATAGGCTCAGTGTTAGACTAAAGCGCATGGCCATACGCTTTCGTAAATGGGAGTATTCAGTCATAGATATCTTACTGATAGCATTACATATTTGAAAACCTTTCTATGCCTGGTTATTTATTTATCCTTCTGAACATTATTATACAAGACAGATATCAAAATTCAACAATTTATTAAATCAAGCCTCCACAAAGTTACTGAATCCCTTTAATGGTCATTTTGATTTTCAAGTAAAATGAAAGTGGTTGAATCATGCAGTATGAGTAATTTCTAAGTTTCTAAAACTTTTGGGAATTTTTTAGGAAATTGATTATTGTTTATGAAAGTGCATTAAATATAAATTGCCTCATTTATTTTAATTTGTTTCCTTCAGCTGATTGAATGTAGGAATACTTTCTGTAATTATCAAGAAAATGTGTCATTTTGAAAATGATTATTGTGCTTGGTGTATTTTTTGTTAATATTATCTTGTTACTTGAGTTATTTTTTTGTAGAATATCATTTGGGGTAACAGTAGGCCATGTCACTGCCCATAAACTGAACCATTAAGGAAATAGGAAAATCCTGAATGAGGGGAAATAGACATTTAAAAACCATCCTACTCCTAAGGGTTTTAATGGGACAGTTGCGCAAGAATTTTTAATTGAGAAAGATTCTTCTTCAGTGGCTTGTAGTCATTTTAGAAGAAAATGTATTTCTTTTTCTCTAGTTACAAATTATTTTATGAATAATGAAATACATTATCACATTACCAATGTGGTTGGCATTGTTTTGTTTTGAATTACTGAATGCTTCTTGTGTTTGGTTGTCAATTCGCCAGTTATATAAAAAAAGCCAGTACGTCCCCTTTAAATCTTTTGCAGGCAAAGAAAAATATGTCATGACAGAGACTTCTGTCACCTGTCTACACTCGCAAAATTTCCTCGTTTCCTTATTTTTCTGACATAGTACTGCAATATCCCTGAAGAAAAAAATCCAAATGAAAATTACAATGATACTTTTGCATGATATCTTGTTAACATCTTACTGTATGTCCGTTTTAAATGTTGTAATTGTCTTTTGTTTGTGTGTATGCTCAGATCCCAGTTTTGTTGGACAGCCGATTGAGTACAATGGAAAGATCTACTTCTTCTTCAGAGAGGAGGCTGTTGAAGCCAGGAATGTGGCCAAGATGGTTTACTCGAGAGTCGGCCAAGTCTGTGCGGTAAGAAGAGTTCTTTGTAGGACCATTCAAGTATAAGGTGGTAAACCTTCCCCTCTCAAACAAACAAACAAACAAAAACCCAACAAAAACCTTCCACCACAAAATCAATTGAGGTGATCATTGTGCGCTTCATGTTTCTGTATCTTTAAACATACAGATCATGGGGTGATTTCAAGTTCGGTGTTGGTGTTGGTGTTGGTGTTAGTGTTGGTGTTGGTGTTGAAAGCATGAATTGGGCTGCTGATTCTATCCCCAACACCGAATTCGGGTTTATAGAAATAATACCAATCACATTATTGATAGCTCAACACCTCGTGAAGTCAATCTCAGCACCAGCTTCATTTCAGGTTCGGTGTTGTGGCTGGTGCTAGTTTTGCCCCAACACCAACACCAGCTTTCAACACCGAACTTGAATTCACCCAATGAGTACAGATGTATTTGTTCAGAGTTAACCTGTTGACAACCCAATATTACCATAGGTTTTATACAGGGACCATGCGGTTCCCATGGGCAACGGGTTAACTGTATGTGTTTTTCAGTAACTCCCAAAATATTGCCTCTTGCATTACTTATGAGAAAATTTAAAGGCAGTTTCCATCATCTTGTCTAAAGTATTAGTTGATGAATTTCCATTATTTTCTTATTATTTGTGAGTGGGAGGGCGGGATGGGAGGGGGTGAACACTATGCATGTGTGCTTGTGGTGAGTGCTGATGCATATACATATCCCACGATTCATAATTTGTATATTGCTTTCCTTTATTGTTTTGTCTTGCATATGTTTTCATCCTGGGGATTGTCTAGAAATTGTAACAATTTCAGCTATACCTCAATCATGTTATGACTACATTTTGTGTATCTTCTGAAAGAGAGTATATCACTTTTTAAAAATATGACCGTCAAATACAATAGGGATTTGGATAAAGAGACTGAGACAGAGAATGGGAAAGCAATCATAACCCACCCTCCCATCTCCCTGGTTAGCGATTGAAAATTGCTTGGAACTGGCATCTCGCATGTGGTAGAAGCATTGAAAAATCTGCAGCACCAAGTCCAATGACGGAATTATTTTTCACCTTTTCTTCTGTTATTTCAGTGTTATCTCTTTTTAACAAATGTTCGAGTTGGGGCATATAGCCAGTTAGGTGTGTAAATATCTAGATCGCTATGGGGTTGCATGGAAGGTACCCTGTACATTCTGGAGGTGACATTTTAGAATATATATTTAGAATATATATTTCAATAGTTACATTTTGATTAGGTTTTTTTAGTATTGAAAGGCCAGTTTGGGCCATTTTAGAAGATTTTGATGAGCCTTTATGGTTGAAGTTGCCTTGCATGGTAACAATTCAAAGCAGATAGATCTGTAAGTGAGCCGTTGCTACCTCTTTATCTAGGTCTTTATGCTTACAGGAAGTTTTCAGCCTAAAATATCTCCTACTACATTATGCATCATAAAAGAGTTATTGATTGGCTAAGGTTGGACGAGCAACCGATGATTTCTTAAGGCCACCGCACACCTTACGATCGGTCTGCGATCTGATTTGCGAAATAAATAGCTATGGCCTTAAATATTGGCATTTTAACAAATGAAATCTACCCTATTCAGGTTCTTAAAAGTAATATGAATACTAAGCATAGGGTTTTGGTGAGCTGTCAGCTTTCTACAGGGAATAAGGGCAAAATTAGTTTCCAATCGTAGGCAGTCGTACGATTTTTGTGACGTCACTACGACTCAGAGCCGATTTGGCCATTCCACCGTCTAGAAAACTCGGCAAAAGCCGTATTATCGATTTTACTATCTGTATGACTATTCAGACCCTCGGTAAAAAATATTTTTCGTTAATAAATGATTTGTGAAATAATATTGCATTTTCTTCTGAAATCGGATCGCAGACCGATCGTAAGGTGTGCGGTGGCCTTTAGTCTATATTCATGATTCCAACAGACTACATGACAAATTATTCATAAATGATAAATGAGTTCTGGGGCTGGATGAGGACAGACAACTGACTGCTCTCTTCTCCGAGACCATCCCCCTCGTTCTTTGAAGATCAGCCATGTGCGATCACCCTTGCATTCGGGAGGGTTCAAAAGGGGATGGTACCAGGGAAAAGAACGGACCCAAGTCTTTCTGCATGCTGTAGACCTGTAAATCTCCTTCAGGTTCAACCTGAGTTTAACGCAATTAACAAGGCTTACATCCAATTCGAAGGGCTTTAGTCAAGGTTGAGTTAGAGCTCTGTGCTGTGGTGGTTTGGCTATCATCGGGATTACATCCATTTATTTCATTCTCTGTGGATCAGTTTCACTTGGTTTGACTTTCACATACATGTAGCCCTGTTATCCCATTTTAAGTACAGTTTAAGTACATATTAAGTGGGATTGTTTCCCCAAAGTACACTTTCATTAGGTACTTACAAGTTATTTAATAGAGATTGCATGTGTGGAACAAGAGTTTATAACAACAACCCAAAGTGGGTATACCCATCTTCAATTTTACAATATGCATTTATACTACTAAAATTGATGTTTGTATTGTTTTCTGCAAGATGCTTGTAGAAAGTTTGAAGGTGCATGTTTTGATTAGTTCAGGCAACACCAAAAATGAGCAAGTATTTAATAATAATAATCATAACAATACTCACTTATTGTATAGCGTATATATATCACATATTTATTGATGTCTCTATGCGCTTCCATGCAAAGGGCTTTGGATTATTACCCCGGCTCAGCCTGGTTGCCCTAATGAAGGCGCTGAAGCTTCAAGGAATAAAGTCCTACCGGTACCCATTTACTTCACCTGGGTCAAGAGTGGCAATATAGATTAATGTCTTGCCAAAGGAAAGTCATTGCCATGTTTTGACATTGACTAATAGTTCTCTATATCTTCATATTCAGTTGAAAATCGGAGTTAGTAAAACATGAAAAAGACTTTCTTCAATATGTGACATTGTAAAGTCTCCCTCTAAATAATGAAATAATCACCCGCTTGTGGTTTGTGATTATAAAATCCTAAATACATGGTATTTAAAAGTAAGGGAGGGCAGACCTTAGGGAAGGAGAGAGTGTATAGCATATTGATGTGTGTGTGGGGGGGGGCATGATTATGAAACGAAAAAAAGAGAAAACCTATCCATTCCCAATAGCTATAATTATCCTCCTCGGTGAGAGATTAATGGTGTCCAATGTCTTCCGCAATTCTCTGAGCTAACTTACTTAGACCATGTTTCCTGTTGTGCCAGTGTGCCTAGTAACTCCCTGGATGTACTAACCACTCATGGGTATTTGAGCACCATATCAAATTTAATACTTGAAGTCTTGAACAGTAGGAAACACCCCAAGAAACAGATTTTTTTTTCCTTCTCAAGTGTTAGGAGGAGAAAGAAAATATTTGCTTGAGGTACTGTAGAAAACCAATCTTAAATAGCCCCTCCATCTCTTTATTGACTTGAATTGTTTGCATTAATCTCACCACACCAAAAACTGGCTTTTGTGGTAACTGTTCTAAGAAAGAAAGGTCAGTGACATTATAGAATTCATAATTATCCCCTCTTTTGCCATCCCCCTGGCCCTCCCAGGATCAGCTTATACCTTCACAATAGAAATGCTACTGCATATTGCAGAAAATTAATTCTGACACTTTCAGTAACAAATCTTACTATTTACTGCACTTTCTCCACAGATTAATAAAAAATTCACGTCTTTGGTGGGTTTTTTTTTTTTCAATTCCGTATGGAAATTTTTACAAGAATTTTATCAAATGTTGTATTCTTTTAAAGGTACTTGTTTGTTAAAATGTGTATTTAAAATAAAATTGTTTCAATTAGGCATGAGTCTATTAAAGGGAGATCCAACCTTAATAGCAAGTTGCTTTGAAAGAAAGAGGAAAAATCAGAGAAGCAGATTGGTGAAAGTTTGAACGAAATTGGACAAGCAATAAGAAAGTTATGAATTTTTGAAAGTTTTAATCACTATACATATGGGAATTTCAAATTGGCCGAATAGGTAATGTCACTGTGATGTAGCTGTGGACAACTCCCCCATTTGCTCCAACACACAAAATGACTAAAATGTCACTTTTTTCCAATATATTTTGAGTACTGCCCCAAGGGTAAAAGCGCCTCGAAGAAAACCGCAAATTAATGATATTTTTGTGTATGACAAATGGGAGAGTTGTCCACAAAAATGTCACAATCGACTCACCAAATTGCCAATTTGAGATTTGCATAGATGTGGTGATCTCATTTTTCAAACATCCATAACTTTCTTATTCCTTGTCCGATTTCTTTCAAACTTTCACCATCCTGTTTTTCTTATTTTTCTGCTTTCACACCAATTAACTCATTACCAAGGTTGGATTGCCCTTTAAAGTACTTTGAAACCAAATGGGAAAGTTTCAAGTGAAATGATTATTAAACATAGCATGTTTAAAGCAAAATCTACATCTTTACTTTCTTAGTTTCTAAGTGAGTTTTAAAAAGTATATAAAAACAAAGTATATAAAAAAAAATTAACTCATTACCAAGGTTGGATTGCCCTTTAAAGTACTTTGAAACCAAATGGGAAATTTTCAAGTGAAATGATTATTAAACATAGCATGTTTAAAGCAAAATCTACATCTTTACTTTCTTTGTTTCTAAGTGAGTTTTAAAAAGTATATAAAAACAAAAACATGTAATATTACATAAAAACAAATTTCATTTTATAAATTGCACTTTGTTTTTCTTGTTAACTTATGCCATTCACAATGCTTCAGATTGATTTTGCATCATAGCACAGTGAGTTAAAAGGTGTCTTTACCAAAGTGCAGGGAAAGTGTGAACAGGGTTCCGAGCAGAAGGTAATGAGGTAGATAATTACCTCTTTGATTAATATAATCTTCTAGGGGTTGGTCCTGTCAGGGCCCTGTTTATTCACTGTGCAGAGGAACTGATTTGCTAATGGAGAAAGCAGGTATACGGACTTTGAATTTCCTGCTGCCATTATTAATTGGCCATTTATGGGCTCATTGACAGGCATCTGCTAGTTAACCCTTTCAGAACAGGAATTATTTAAGGACTAAATTGATCACATTCTGTTCTTCAAATTGGCAACAGTAATATTTATCTTTTAGTGCTACATGGTTCTAATAAGGTGTAATGTCTTTGAAAACAATATACATAGTTAGAGATGTCGAAAAGTTGAAAAAACTACCAATTTTGATGATAAAACAATGATTTTGACACCTCAATGTGTTGCCAATTTAAGGATTTTTAAGCTTATTCTTGTTTTAAAAATTCCTGGCATCAAACGCAATATGGCCATGAAACAAAAATACATTAGTGTGTGCAGAAATTTTTGCTCTTTCTACTCATGCATCTGGTATATTTTCTAGAGCTTTGTATCGAAAGTTATTGAGCCAAACCACAAAATGTGGACAATTGTCTTGAAAGGGTTAAGGAGTCGATTCATGTGTTTATACCTTAAATAAGGATTCCAGCACCCTGTAATAGTCGTAAAATGGGAATTGTATACTTTTTTGTCTTGAGCGTTTCAAGTGCTTATGATCTTATGAATGATATCACTTGACTAAGCATTTCTTCCGGCTTGCACTCGTAAGGATTATCTGTAGAGCAGTTCATTAGGCCTACATATTAAATTCAAAGGTTTTCTGAGAGAAGAGATAGAAAGTCAGTCAGTAGCATACTTGTAAATATTTCACACAATAATTATTCGATTAATGTGGCTTCAATCAACGTGTTTCTACTGTTTGACAATATTATTATTCCCTTTGCTTGCAGACTGGGGAAGAATGTTCTTAGAAATTGGAAAGACGTACGACAAAATATTGACAGAGAACCCTAATATCTGTAACATTCGTCATCTTCTCTATAAAAAGATTTACAATTTTTCAATATTTGTTGTTTATTTTGCACAGCGCCGTGAGTGTCACTGCATGACCGACCTTGTCACCTCATAGGAAGCCGCTATTATAATTATTTCTATCGTTTTTATGTTACAAAAAATCATACCCATGTCCAGGAGATACATGTTTACTGCAAAACGTGTTTGTATTAAAAGTGGGATACGATTTGGTGATAATATTTAGTTGACTTAGGCTCGAGAATGTTATGAATGTTGTTTAGTTCAGAAGCATGCCCTACTAAATTTCCCCCAAGTGGAGAGAGAAAAAATGGAATACCATTGGATCCAATAGGGTCACACAGAGTGTAACATTTAACTGCGTTTGTTAGTCTGAGCCTTCAAATACCAAATACATTGGTTAAAAAGAGGACACTTTTCATGGTTTGTTGCTCAGTTATTTGTATTTTGTCTGTGAGTGTTGAAAATGCATCATCTGATACCAAGTTGATTCTGCTTTATCATTGTGAATCAGGATTTTTGTAGTTGAATATTTATTCTTCATACTTAAAAAGAGGTGAATATTTTTGGTACAGAATAGGCAAAGGAAAGGGCGACAGACCACAGACCTCACGTAAACCCTAACAAATTGAAATACACTTATTTCTGTCTGCCAATTATGCTGTACAATTGAACCACATTTGTGTGCATGTGTGTTGTGTTTACATTAGTTGGAAAATTGTTGTTTCCAGACAAGCAAGCTCGATGTTCATTGAGGTGTAATTGCACCCTGCCTAGGCTGTTGTACATTTGTTATCATAAACAGATTGAGGTAAAAATATAAGTCTTTTTAGTATAAAGCTGAAGCAGTTCTCACACCAATTCTGTTTCTGGAACATCCACACAGGAGGGGTATCACTAGACAATATGGAATGGGGGGGGGGGGGGGGGGGGGGGGGGGGGTGCTGTTGCACCAATTATTTGACAAGTTAGCAGAAAATTTCCCAACTAGCTAGCTAGCAAAACGTAGGGGGAAAATAGTCATCAATTTTTATGATTTGCTGACAGAAATGTTTTAAATATGACACTCCTGCATACACCTGAACTATTTCAATTAGTGGCTCTGTATGTTGCTTGATTGTGAAGGGTCTCGAAATTCCAAGGTACTAGCTATAAACCCCATTCCAGCTAGTGCTACAGGACTGGCTTTCTAAGCTGTACATCAGCACCATAGCATTAATGCTGTATTAGATGACATTCAAAGCTATACAAAGGATAATATATTTATGATTACTTGTGTCTGGTGTAGCTTCTTACAAGAACAACTTTTTCTAGCGATGGAGCTGTATGAAATATCTTTCTAAGTGATAAATTGTATTCTGTATCTATACCGAAACCCAGAAATGTTTACCTGTAGCCCAATATATGATGTATGCATTCTTGATTGATGGAGAAGTACATGTACATCCATATTGAGATGTGCAACCCATGGTGAATGACAGCTAATGACCCAGACCTAATTCAGACAAAGTGCTAACACATATTCAATCGGACACCCTTGGATTTTGCGGGCGTAACGCATCCAATTAGAAAAGCTATTCATCTCATCAACATAAAGCCATCATGAGAGGGGCAACCAGTGTTCTTCTTATAATGTCAAAAATCTTGGGTATGTGCTCACATTTGCAAGCCATCTGCTAATTAAAGATTACATGGATTTAGGGGTTGAGAGTCCAAAGATGGCAGCATTATGTTGTCATTGTTTATATGATAGCATGAAAAACAATACATTAGTTGATTACTTGAATGATAGAGTGTACATGTATGAAATATGATTTTTTTCCCCCCTCTTTTGTATAGAGAATGGGTGCATGAGAATGAGAAGGAAAAAGGAAGGAGGGAAAAGATTGGAAAGAAATTGAGGCAAGGAGATTGATCAAGTGTTATATTAGTGACGGAAATACTTGAGAGCAGAGCTCGAGAGCTGTTCTTTTCTGTGAAGTTAAGAAAAAGAGTTCTGATAAAAGAAATATAAAAAGAATTACTTCTCTTTTTAGCAATCTCATTGTTACGGTCCTTACGGAAGTAAATCAGTAAAGAGCTCTTGAAAAGAAAGTAGTGATTCTTCTCTGTAATAGGTACTGATAGTGATACCAGTATGAAAATGATGGTTGCAATTGGGCAGCTATATTTGTTGCCAAGCTATCAGAAAAGTCGTAAAGATTTCTTTCATTTTCACTTTTTTGTTACTTCACATACATAGATGTGTAGTTTCCATAATTCTTAGAAGCATTGTTTCTAGTTTAACTTCACAATAAACTTTTTGAAAATGCAAAATGAAATTGCTCTCACTCACTTTTGAAAGTTGAGATAAAGTTACGGGAAAAAAACATTTGTTGCATTTTACTGATCTAAACCTCATATTCCTATTTAATCAGTTACTGGTAGAATGATCACCGTAATTTTGAATGCATTGCAGTCAAATCTATTCTTACTGCTTACTGTGATGGACAATCAGTGCTAGTATATACCTACTCGAGATGTAATTCACACCACCTCCTCTCCTATTGTTTCACCACTTCAATTGCATTCTGACCACGGTCATTGATTTTTAGCACCTCTGGTCACGCATCAAAATGCAAATGGAAATACTGTCTAGACGAGGTCTTATCCTCCAAGATGTTTACCAGAATGCTAAAACTGGCAACACACATCTGGATTTCGTCAGAGGAATCCCAATGAGATCTCTCAATGCATATTGGTTTCACTATACCCCCATTATTTCTTTTCTCCTCTTTTTGTAACATTTGAAACTGCCCAGTTGTAAACAACCGAAGTTGTAAAAAGCTGTTTATTACTTTTGATATGAACAAGTTCCACTGATGTTTGTGACATTTATTGGATTGGGTTCCATGATTTGGGGTTTGTATGGGTTGTAAACTTGTTCCCCGTTATATACAGGCCTAGTATTATCTGTTAAACATAATACAGTATTATTTTACGTGATGGATTTTGCGATAGGCCTAAATTTCTTTTTCCTGTTGAATCCAGAGTTTTTAAAATCACAAAGATAATCCTTTTCTTTGAAATTGAGACCAAAGTCTTCCAATAGCTTTATAGGATTAAGAGGACCAGCAAATGTCTGATTTGACCATTCAGCTGGATTGATATGACTTTACTATTAAGTGAAGTCTACATTTAGTTTTCTCTTTTTGCACTCCCTAAATTATTTCTCGTTGCGATGTTTATCCATATTTTAAAAATCTTTAAATGGTAAATCTGAGAACACATCAGAATATGAAAAAAATCAGGACTGTATGTATTATTTTTGTTCCAATTTGACATTTACCAAGACTATTGATTATTATTCTGACGTTTATTATTAGCATAGTTCTTCTAGTGCAGTAAGTGGGAAATCTCCATGGCCTGAAAGTTCACACTACATGTAAATTTAGGCTATATAGAAGTCTGAACTTGCAGGAGCCCATTTTACTTCCTAAAATGGAAACATTCACAGATATTGTAATTCGATGACATTTCTGTTGTAATTCTGTGAGATTGTGGAGAGATAGAGAGTGTAAGGGTATGAATCATGCTGGTATCTACTTGTAGATCCTCATAAGTAGAACGTATGTAGTTCCCACAAATCGGACATTATCATGCAGCGCCCACATCTCTGTGAGTGACGTGCGTAGCTCCCGATTCAGGAAGTGATTAGAGTGGTGTCACTACGTTTGATGTCGTGAATGACCATATTCTGTATCAAGGATAACATCTAAGGTTCGTTTACATATGACACAGTAACCTGCCTCAAAACTCCACCGCAGCAAAATGAAAACCGTTTCACCTGCAAGTAAATGGCGCGTTGGTGTGAAAAATGTAGAGCTGCATGATTCAAAAGTCCTCTTATGTCATGTGTTTAATATAAGGTATAAAAAATGTGCAGTGCACATTCAATCGTCATTTTATTTTTCTGCGACATTTTCGTCAAGGCGGTTTGTCACGTCATATGTGAACAAGGCTCTAGGATAGAAGGGAGAGGTGGTAAAGATGCATCAGACAGAAGCGTGCTCAAAATTATGATCTAGGAACCTCATGGAGCTGGGGAGTTTGGAGGTACTAACACGTAAATTGCAATATGTACGTGTTAGCAATTTATGATGGGAGAGGGGGGAGGAGAGAGAGGGAGGGTGGGTTTAAAAGAGGAACATACAAGTTGGAGGAAGAAAAGGTAGTTCTACGACATATGCTTCATGATCTGTTTCCTACACTAACCGAATTGCCGACTCCCAACTCTGGATTAACGTTACATCCAACTCTGATGCTTATTTTATACCTGACTTCAAATCTTAATGCAATTTTAGCCCTAAACCTTTATGTTTGATTCGGTTTCAGTTCAAATCACACAATTAGAACATAAATAATGACGTTGCATTATGACAATAACATAGGAAAATATCTTCAATACTTTCAACAAAAAAAGTAGAAAAAAATGCAGGTAAACATACAGAGACATAGATCAATATTTCCATCATTTTCAAGTTGGGGTATTAAAGACAAACTACATGTAGTTTGGCATCAAATATGAGGGAATCTAGTAAGTCTAAGCTAGGCTTGTAATGTTGTAGATTCCCTTAAAGGAAACCAAAACCCAAAGAGAGAATCCATGTTATTGGAAAGTGAGAATTCAGAGAAGCACTTTACAAAAAGTTTCATTAAAATTGGTTAAAAAATGAGAGAGTTATGGAAGTTTGAAAAGTCTCGTTTTACTTTCTATGGGGATCCTCAACTTGGCAAAATTGCTTCAAAATGGCTGATTTTGTGAACAACTCTCCATTTGTTTTGTACACAGATTTTCAGATTTTCCCCATTATCTTTCAAGGTGCAGTTAATCTCCTTCTGAGCTCAACATATATAATGGGAAAATGTATTTTACACCACATATGTCGAGTTCAGGAGGAGACAAGGAGCACCCTGAGAGATAATGGGGAAAATCTGAAAATTCTCTGAATTTTCACTTTCCAATAACATTGATTCTCTCCTTGGGTTTTGGTTTGCTTTAAGAATAAAAAAACAGTCTTTGAGTTTATTACATGTATATGAGAGATGATCTTAAGAAATCAAAAAGACTGAGTGATCATATCAATCCTTATCTCTCTTTTGTTTACCATACCTTGTTTGTCTCTGATCACAGAATGACCCAGGTGGAGTGGAGGATGGTCTTGGAAAATTTACTACATTCTTGAAGGCCCGCCTCAGCTGTGCAACGGCTGGAGATTTTCAGACGTCATTTGACTATCTTCGTAAGTGACCCCCCTTCCTCGCCTCTTCTTCCCCCTCTCCTATTCAAAGCTTTCTCAGATACAATGTAAGATGCAATTTTGTGCTTGCAAATGAAAAAAAAATGCAAGTAATATCACTTTGAATAAATGAACACTTAGGAAATCAGATCAAAATGAACATGAGAAATTTATGATTTTTTTATTTTCCAGAGAATGCTTTTTTTTTATTCATAGATATGGATGAACACTGCAAGGAATTGATGGACGGACTTTGTAGTAAACTAATTGTTTGGGACTCTTTATTTCTTTTTCCAAACTTAACATATTTGCTAATTCTTTATTTAAAAAAAAAAAAAATCAGTGTGTAATTTGAAACAGTAGCCTGAGAACTAGGAAAAGTGAGTTACCAAGAAACAGGACATATTTTCATGAAAATATGTTTTCTGTAATTATTTTTTTTGTTGTTACCACCAGATTATGGAAGGAAGAGGGTAAAAGTTGAAGATAGGGAAATGTGTCAATTCAGGAAAAAGCCTGATTTCCGTACAACCTTGGCAGTCCTTGGAAAGGCTTTAAAAAACCAATTCCTTGCCTTGCAAAAAAGAAAGATTGGATTGATTGCTATCAGTGGTTTTGGAGTTCAGCCATCAGACATGTGACCACTTTGGTACTCCTTTGAGATAAGAAAAACAATAAAGAGGAAAAGGATATGTAGAAATTTACAGTAGATGTCAAAATAGAAAAAGGACAGAAAGTTTTGAAAGGAATGACTGATGAATAAAAAAGAGAGAAGGAGAAGTAAATAAAAAAAGACACGGAATGAGGAGTATGAAATAGTACTTGTATGAGAGTACATATACATGCATATGCTCTTGTGAATGTATCGACAAATTTTAAAGGCATTTTATAACGTTACTCGCAATCTGCATTGCAGTTGATGAATATAAATGTTTTAATAATACAGAGAGGGTCTATGTGTTTATATGCCAATCAGGAGAACTCCGTCAGATCAAGATATTTATGATTGAAGATAGAAAAAATAATATAGATGTTTTAATAATACAGAGAGGGTCTAAATGTTATATGCCAATCAGGATAACTCTGTCAGATATCAAGATATTGATGATTGAAAAAAAAATAGGAAAAAAGAGGATAGGATAGAGAATTTTAGAATTCAGGTTGCGATGTTTACAAAATGCCTTTAAACTCTAGATTTTGTGTACCTTTTGCCTTGCTTTGGTATTCCACAAATCTTTTGTTAACCAAAAATCTCATTTTATCTTGTAATTTTTGTTTTTTCAATTCAGATGGAATCTTCAGGTCTCCACAAAACCCAAACATCATATTTGGTGCCTTTACAACACCAGAGTAAGTTTTTTTTTTCTGCTTTACACCCCCTAATGAATTATGATCATTGCACAATATTATTGGAAGCGACTCTCTCCCCTCAATTTAAAAACATTGATTGTAGAATTTAATGACATCTACATGTACATCTTGAATACGTGCTTAACTATAAAACTTGACATGACTTGAACTTCGTCTTCAGACACAGAAGAAATACAACCTTAATGGCATGCAACATCCTGCCTTGCAATGATCTGTATATTATGCATTTGTGATCCCACTGATTTAAAAATCTTTCCACATCATCTGTATGTTGCAATGTGACTTTAATAGTTCTTTGTTCTTTTACAGTACCCAGTAGATGATTTGTTGAAATTGATATACATTGATGTAAGGTCAAGTCCAAGGCACATGTATTTAGTTATTTTGTTTCCAGTATGTTACCAAGTCTTATGGAATGATGAACATTATCATTAAACGTTGAAGTGCATGTGTCATTTTCCTTGGTATTTGATCTGGCCCAAGCTATAGTAAAGCTATGAACTTGATACAGTCACTGCTGAGAGCCAGAAGGGCGTTAACTCATGTACTGCAGTACAGAGTTAATGCCCTTCTGGCTCTCAACCGACAATATTGAAATCTTTGATGGATGTGCAGATGGTAGCTTATGGGACAACTATCTTCATATTGCCCATAACAATTTGAAATTCCTACTTACAAATTTTAAGTGCCTTTCTGTGATTATTTTCTCTCTCCTCCTTCAGCGCTGCTTTCGCTGCTTCAGCTGTATGTGCCTACGACCTTGCAGAGATAGAAAACGTATTTGCCATGTCTGCTTTTAGAGGCCAGAAAACGGGCAGCTCCCTCTGGCTGAATGTAGCCGCCAATGATGTGCCACAAGACCCAAGGCCCGGAGAGGTAAAGTCATAACCAGCCAGTTTGTTTTTTTAAACCTTGGATTTGTAAAATACCCCTTCGAAGTGACACTCAATTGGAATGATATATATTTTTTTTAAGGACTCTATTCTATAGGGTTACTGTGGAAATTCTGTACATACATGTAATGTTCACTTTTCTTCTCCCTTTAGCCCAAGCTTTTTAAAATGATCATTTATAGCTGTGTTACGATCATACTTTCTAGTAAAGCTTCATCTATGAAAAGTTGCTGATAAGATTCTGGGAAGTGGAGTTGTTAAATATCTTGTCTATGTGAATCTCAATTTAAATATATTTTTTTCACATGTGGATATTCTTTAGGGTTCCTATGCAAATTCTGTGCATGATATTCTCCTTTCCCTTCCCTTTATCCATCCCTTTACAACCAGTGCTCTGCAACGCAAGAGATGAGCAGCTATGAATCCTTCCAACTAATGTCGAAACTGGTCCCCAACAAAGCTGACTACTCCTCACCCGCTCGAACTTACCTGACGACCATGACGACCGGCCCTCCCCTCATCCTTCTCCTGCAGTATCGCTTTCAAAATTTGGTTGTCCAGGAAATTACAGTTTCGGGACTAGCATATGATATTTTCTTCCTTGGTACAAGTGAGTAGGAGGCTTTTTATTGATGTGAACAGAGATTGTTCATCAAAGGAGTTTAGTTTCTGATTGTTTCACTTTAATTTGATAAACTTTGATTTTTCAGTTTAGAAGTTTGAAAGCATATAAGATGCTTTCTCTGAAATTAAGAGTGCCCTGAATTTGAATCAAGTTGCACACAAAAATTTGTTGCTGGGAGAAGGGGGGGGAGTGTTGAGGGGGTGAATTAGAAGAACATTGTTTTTAAAAAGGGGGGAGGAGGAGGTTGTGCTGTATTGAATAATTATCAAAATTTGATAGGGCCATTTACCATGTAACCCAGCCAGATCTGTATGATTTGAAAAACTGTACCTTCCTTTTTTGATGTGTACTAGGTAAAGGACAGATTTTGAAAGCATACATCTATGATGAAACTCCCAGGATAGTTGATGAGATTCATCTCAATCTCGACAACGATGGCCCTGTAAGTGTTTATTTCCTTCATTTCTGATTTAATGTTCATCTGTTCCTTTTCCTGATTATAGAGACCTTTTTCATTATACATTAGATTAAATTGATGAAAAATATGACATGATGACATAGAATTTGGCAAAAATGTTATGTCTTCCTGCCCGTTTTTGGAATACACTCTGTGTCATGTGGTATTGCAGTTGAATAAACTTTGTTCTCCTTCCTCAGTAAATTACCCATTTACTACATAACTTTTATTCACATTAAATTACATTTATGCATTCCATTCCTTGATGTGATAATAAGATTTGTTTTTCCTCTCTGTATTTTTTTATTTTTTTTAAATGATTTATTTATTTCACAGCCCATTGATATGCTGTATGAGGGAAGCTCTTTTTTTAAAATGAAATATACAAAAGGAAAGTTAGATTTACATAAGAAGGTGAAATTTGCTTTTACTTAAAACAGGAAAATGAAATTGATCTGAAAATATGATTATGCATTACATACATGTAGTGTGTAGAACTGTTAATCATTAATTTGCAACTACTTATCACCTGTATTAATTGCTTTCACAATCATATTTCTATATTTGTTTATGAAAGTGTTGTCCTTTTAATTCTATAAACTCTATCAGTTTTTTTTTTTCTTTTCCATGTTATAACTTTTTGGTTTTTGACAGAAGAATTCAAAAAATTGATTTTTGACACAGAAATATTTGCTAGAATGTGAAAGGTTGCAGTCATCATACATGGACATGGACATGGATATGTTCTGTCAAACATTGTTTTTTGTCCCCATGGAGCAATGGAGAACTTTTTTAGGCTACAAATTCACAGTTATGTGATCAAGAGACAGGGGACAGTAACTCTCTTAAGATAATGTGAAATTCACAGTAATGTGGTCTTGGCCAAATGGCATTTGGCTTTGTATGTAAATCTACAAGAAACGTCTTGTGTAGGATGAAAACTATCAAAACAAATCTTCATGATTATCGTAGGAGGCCATCAATGTCCTCCGAATCAGCGCCGACGGCTCCACGGTGTTTGCCAGCACATCGTCAAGAGTGTACAGTGTCCCCACGGAGAATTGCCAGCGGTTTAAGACGTGTGCCGAGTGCGTCTCTGGCCAAGACCCTGCTTGCTCATGGGAGGGGCAAGGAAAGCAAGGATGCATAGCTTCTCAAGATGGGTAAGATTATTTTGAGGCGTGGTATTTTTTGCATTGATTTCAGCTTTCTTATTGTTATTTTATATTAGTATTCAGTGATTAGACATTTGCTCCGGCGACATTTGCTTTGTGCTTTTTCCGTCAAAGATATCTTCTGTTTGGAGCCAGAAGAGCATTAAGTCTCATCATTTGTACAGAGTTAATGCCCTTCTGGCTCCAAACAGACGATATAAGGTTAGTGTTAGGGTTGCAGTTAGGTTTGGGTTAGGTTTCGGGCTAGCCTTAGGGTTAGTGTTAGGTACGGTGTTTGGTCGAGGGTTGAAGTTAAGAATCTGGTTAGCCTTAGTGTTAGTGTTAGGTATGGTGTTTGGTCTAGGGTTGAAGTTAAGAACCTGGTTAGCCTTAGTGTTAGTGTTAGGTATGGTGTTTGGTCGAGGGTTGAAGTTAAGAACCTGGTTAGCCTTAGTGTTAGTGTTAGGTATGGTGTTTGGTCGAGGGTTGAAGTTAAGAACCTGGTTAGCCTTAGTGTTAGTGTTAGGTATGGTGTTTGGTCGAGGGTTGAAGTTAAGAACCTGGTTAGCCTTAGTGTTAGGTGTGGTGTTTGGTCAAGGGTTGAAGTTGGGAACTTAGGTAGCATAGGAAATTGACAGCAGAGCAATTGTTGCTAGAGCATGTGTCATAGAACCTAGCACTCGTTCATTGTATCATCTTGTCTTTTAATCACTCTTGAACCATATTCTGCCTCTTTTAAGGTTTTGGGGCATTTAGAGACACGCCTGTATAGAAAAGAAAATGAAACGGTACTACTTCAGCTGTCCGAAGCTAATGCAACAAATTCACAATTTACGCATGTGTTCAGTGCCAATTTTAAAGGAGAATGAAACCCTGGGGAAAAAATCATTTTTAATGAAAAGAGAGGATAGAGAGAAGCAATTTTAAAAAAGTTCCATCAAAATTGGTTAAAAAATGAGAAAGTTATGAAAGTTTGAAAAGTCTCAATTTACTTTCTGTGGCGATCATCAAATTGGCAATGTTGCTTCAAAGTGACAGGTAGAGTAGGACAACTCTCCATGTGTTTTCTACACAAAATTTCATATTTTCTCCATTATCTCTAAAAATGATGCTTGTCTTTTTGTGAACTCAACATATGTTGTGTCAAATACATTTCTCCGTTATATAATCTTGAGCTGAGAAGGAGACAAGCTGCACCTTGAGAGATAATGGGGAAAATATGAAATTTTGGGTACAAAACATATTGAGAGTTGTCCTACTACACCTGTCATTTTGAAGCAACATTGCCAATTTGAGGATCACCATAGAAAGTAAATTGAGAATTTTCAAACTTTCATAACTTTCTCATTTCTTAACCGATTTTGATGGAACTTTTTTTAAATTGCTTCTCTCTATCCTCTCTTTTCATTAAAATGATTTTACCCCAGGGTTTCATTCTCCTTTAACTACAGTGTACATATACTTCAAATTTGACCATACATATATCTTGAATAAGCTGATGAACCACTTGAGTGTTTCATCAATTTCTACTGAAATTTAAATCTTATGCTGGGTTTAAGTTTGGTCTGGATTTGAATTTGACGAGAATGAAATCTGAGTTTTGCCTTTGTTTAATATGACTTTAGTCCTCTAGTATCGGGTTCAACTGAATTGGTTGAATACTGGCTTCGATGATGATCATGATGATCTTCTCAGAGGACTTAATATTTCATTAATCTTTCCTTTTCCTTGTTCCATATGCAGAATAATGGACCTGGAAAATGGAAGCTTTAGTTCTTGTCCAGTAGCATCATCAAGTAAGTATTACACAAATACTAATCCTTTCATTCACAGAAGTAGGTTCTAAATCATACAACTGTCCCTATACAGTATGGCACCCTCATAAGATAGATCAGTTCACAAAACTATTCACGTTTTGGAGCCTACTTGTACCTGCCAAACATTCCTAATTTGGAGGAATGATTCCCTTTTTTTTTTTTTTTTTAACTTTCACACTTACAATGTATGTTATCAACCCGTAAAAAGTACACAAAATACATTGTATTCCTCATTTCACTTTGAGATATTTGTAATTTTTTGACGTGGAAGGTTAGCAAGTATGTCTTTCCATAAAAAATGTTGCTTCTGGTCACACTAGAGCTTGCCTGAGGAGAGGCTGATAATGGAGTATGCCTGTTGCGTATTATCTGGATATATAACCACCAATCATAGGTGAATGCATACAGAAAAGAATTTGCCATAACTTGGATTTTTTTTGTGAACTGAAATTTTAATGAGGTAACTTAGCTTTTCTTTGCATACTAACAGCGAAGCACTGCTTTTGGCCATGTCTTTTTAAGATAGATACACACCAGAAATCTTTGAAATAATGCCAGGAATGTATTTATAGTAGATATGTTTTTTCTTCTTTAGTTTAATGAGGTTTTTTTTATATTTTGTTCTCTTTGATATATTTTCTCATGAAGAATTAAACCTTTCAAAAATCATTTTAACCACTTATAGATTGAAATCAGATGCATTTTAACAGAGTAACATGCAGTATACTAGATTAATTGAACAGGAATTATTAACAGATTCAATAACAGATAAATTTGATGTAATAAGAAAAAAAAATCTTTGAAGTACAGGTAATGTATTCTTGGGATATTTTCACAAAGAGAATAGATAGGTTAGGAAATGGATTTGTATTATGTTTTCTTCTAAACCAATTATTTATGCAAGTCATGAATAATTCCTTTATATACCTATGTATTTAGCATGAAAAATTGCTAGTAACTTACTATGAACCATGAACCTTGTGATATTTGTTTGCATGTGGAAAGAGATCAATGTAGTAGCGGTGTAGTCACATTTATTGCCTGCAATATGTATATGTTTTTGGCTAAAGGTGTAAACAATTTCCATGCCTGTTGTTTTGGTCATACATCCTAAATCAAACTTACTGGAAATCCATTCAATATTCATCTGTTGATTTATTCATTTATTACTCTTCCTGCGGTAATTTGGGAGTAGTTTCATGAAGTGGTTTCCATCAACTTAATCTAATTCACACACATTTTGATTTTGAGTTATTTTGAGTTATGTTCGCAAAAGGAAACACCCCTTCCCACCCATTCTCTGTTTCTTGCCCCCTAAAAGTGAGAAAACTAAGTAGAATCCAACCTCATAGAGACACCCGCTAGGAAAGTGAATTTGTTTACTTCATTTTAGGCAGAAATACTTCTTTTTTTCAGTTTGGTGAAGCACAAGAATATTTTATTTTTCCTTTCTAACCAATTCTTGTTTTATATACCACTATTTTGATTTGACCCTTTAAAACATTTAACAATTAATCATTTCCGAGAAAGGTATGGGAAATATACCGTGATGCATTCTACATCACTTAACAATGCTCTCTCTTTTGTTGCCTGTGCGTGTGTGTGTGTGTTTTTTTTTTTCTTCTGTGATTGTGTCTTCCTGGTCTGCCACCAACAGCCCCAACGAGCCAGACGAACCCGGCCACTCCGGCCAGCGAGACCACCGACCAGACGCCATCCTCGCCGGGGATGACCACGGGCTCTGACGGACACACGCCCAAGACCAACACACAAACCGGTACAATCAATTCTACCGAGAGCATGGGAACCTCTCCCCCACCACCACCTCCACCTCCAAACAACACCACTACCACTCCTAGTCGATTAACAACAACTCCACTACATTCGACCACTGAGTACAATCCCTTCAACAACTCATCCCAGGAGCCCAATAGTGGCCAACAGCTAGTTTGTATGTCAAGATTCCTCAACGTTCTCTCTCTTTATTGTTTTTATGAATTAACTCCAAAAATTAATCTTTTCACAGGGAAGTTTCTTGTAGAGTGAATTCAAGTCATAAACTGATAAAAACATGGGGCTCAAATTTATCATTGTTGAGTTCGGACTAAAGAGGTTATTTTTATGATACTTAACCGAGAACAAATCATTTTTTTCGTTCATTTGGCTATTCTTAGGGAAATTGGAAGTTGTGAGAAAAATATTAGAAGAAAATCGACTCGAAATCGCTCAGTGGGTTTGGTAAATCTCATATCACGTCTGTTGATAATTTGAAGACAGCTTACAAGAAACATACCTTGGTGCAGTTGTTGTCATTATTCTAAGAGTTCAATTATATATTTTGTTTAAAGCCAATTAATAATGTCTGACTATCATCCCATTCAGTACCAGGCAAACACACATTCATCTCAAAACCTCCGGCTTCTCTACTTATGCTTCTGCGATTTGTTTTTATATCAAACGACACACCACGCCCAAGCTTTAACACCCCCAGATATCTCTGTATCATGGCAAATGTGTATTCCACTTGGCTCTACTTATTTCAAGCTCTTTATTCCTTTCGAGGTTCAGCTTTCCTTATCACACCCGGTCCACATCGCCCGTTATTATGAACACTCTTTACGCTCAAAATACTCCAGACACAAATAATAAACATTCGCTTCCCCCAATTAAGCTGAGTTAAATACATTTTTCGAAAATCAGATGATCATCTGATATTTGAATCCGGCCAAATGTTCAATAAGCTTGTGATGGGACAGATTGTCATGTAATGGTTGGCTGTAAATTTGAAATATAAAATGTAATATTTGCAATGCTGCTACTGTTCAGAGATTTAACCCACGACATATCGCTTTTTTAACAATGGAGATTTTCATTGCATGATTCACAAAAGGGAGTTCATCTGTTAAATTACAATTTTCATCCTCCCGATCGGGATACTGGACACTGACAACAAAGGCATTGGAAAAGAGTAATGATGCAAAACGTTGGAAATTTGTGCAAGAAGTACAGACAGTAGATATGTATCAATTTCTATATCCATATATAGTCTGGCAAATGTTAATGGAACTCCATGCAGTTCTTTCAAAAATGCTGTTTCATGTATTAACAGTAGTACTGTATGCAGTAGGTCCTATTGGTTTACGTAATATTGTCAGATAAAGAAAAGCTGACAATTTTATGCCAAATGGACATTTGACATGGCAATTTGAAACGTTATACTATTCTCTGAACAAAACTAGGGTTTTAATCTTCTTTCTCAAAGTAGAACATTTACTTTTAGACAGACGGTCTTCATCTCACTCTCAATTGCGACGAATTTAACACTTTCAGGAGTTTACTCAGGAGTTTAAATCCATATTAGGGGGAATTATCCTTGCGTATTAAGATTTGAACAACCATCGCTGTTATCAGCGGCAGGAATTTCTAACCAAACCAACTCTACCCCTCCTTAGAACTTTCACCAAATGAATTTAACAAATACCATGTTTGAAAGATCATTTTGAAATGACAAGAGTGAGTTCTAAAACCCTGCAGTAGTTTGTTCAGTAGTAAAGAGGTACATGTACATGTATCATATCCTCTTTCTCTTCCAGTTAGTGCTTTCTTGCTGTGCTGTCGTAGTTATAACATTGGAGTAAATTTGCTGTGCTTTTAGAATTTAATGTTATCTTCCTTTAACTCTTTTGTGCTACAAAAAACACCCCTTTGTACCACATCGTATTCCTCAAGTTTTGGTTTCACCAAAATCTTTCATATTTGTTGATTTAGCTAGTACATTTCCATTAATGAGATGAGAGGGTACTTTTGTATTGTAATGACACCGGAAATTGACTATTAAAAATGCCCTGCACAATTATAAAGTGCATTATGGGAAAATTTCTGTGCCAATGGACGAAAGATTTAGATGTTCCCAGGGAAGATATGTGTATTAAAGTGGGGATTGAGACAGCGTATTTTCTTGGAAAGTCTCTAGTGAAGCACTGGTTTTGAGAACAGTTATTGTTTTAAAATGAAAGATATACTTACCTATTCATACTTTCTCAAACCCTTGAATGTTCATATGCCATTCAAATCAAATTAAATCTTTGTTACACTATAAACTTGCTAAGTTTAGAAGGTGAGATCACCGCAAAGCCATTCCAAAATGTCCTATCCTTTCCGTCATGATAAAATTGACTTGGAATGGAATCTTTCTCCAAGTTTCTCCAAGTTTTTTTTTACCTTTTCCATTAATGCCTCTTAATTCTCTAAATCAATTTTTTGATTAAAGCTTGGTAATTCTCGAAATGCATGCTTTTACAAATTTTTATATCTTACTGTACAATCATGTACACGGTATAAGATAATTAGATCAATATTTTTTATAAGGTACATGTATTTCTCTTTGGTTTCGATAGAAAATAAAGGAATGACTGGACTTGATGACTTATCATCTGTCCACTTTCCCTTCCCCCCTCGACATTTGACCCCATCCTCGTCACCATCACTACCCCACCCACCCCCATCTTGCACATTCCTCTGGTTTGCTGTGCGGGTGCGTTTTTACTAACAGAAGGACTTATGTTTCGGGACATGGGATTCAGGGCTTTAATTGTGCGCAGGAGGAATAATTGTATTCTTGCGACTACTATATGTTTGCTGACGAGTTATTCTTCATTAGATCATTCTTCTCTCCCTTTCACATTGTTCTGAAAGTACATAGGGGACATGGAATTGAAAGTTTGCAATCCCTGTTATTATTTGAGATGAATTTTTCTTCTTTTTTTTCTATTCTTCTGAAATGCTATTATTCAGTCCATTGTTTTATTTGAGGCCATGTGAATTCTGAGTGCCCTGTTAAACAACCATTGAACTGCAAGTTAGATTTGCTGCTAATATGTCGCTGATTTTGAATGCTCACAAAATACGAGAACACTGTTGACGTTCTCTCTTTATCTAGAAGTGACACCTTTTCCTACACTTTGGTCACTTTTAATTTCGGAGGAGTAAGTTCTTTAACAAAACTGAAGGTGCTTTGGGATTTGACTCTGATCATTATCGTATGTTTGGTGTACGTTCACTATGAATTTATCTCTCGTTTCTGGTTTATACTCTGATCCTGTTTTTTTTACTTTACTTGCATGCGTTTGCAGTGTACACTGCGCACACATTTTATTTCTTTCAAATGCGTTGTAAATATCTTTCAGTTAGACCTGGGAATATAACCATACATCTAAAAGTATTATTGAATTTTACATGATATACATATACAAATACATTCAATATGTATATTTGCCCCTTTGACTATTATCCTTGTCTGTGGAATGAAGATTTTGACAGTATATGAAAGGATATATCAGAAATGTGTCTATATATGTTTTGTAGATTATAGTTCTATACATATACATGTATCTGTGTCAAATTTACTCTGTTGAAACCAATGTTTACAGTTTATTTGGATATATTATACGTGTTTGTACATTATCCTGTCTTAAGTTGAAGCATGAGAAATACTTTTTTGTTCAAGCAAATATCTAAATAATATCACCAAAAAAGAAATTAATGAAAACATAGATAAACAATCACAATGCTTTAAAGCAGATAGTGAAATCATTAAACATAAAGCTTGCAATATATATTTCTAAGTAGTATGTCTGCATAAATTGAGCTAAGATTTAGGGTAGTTTAGTCATAAAAGCCGTAGTTGCATGCATGTCACCACTCTAGTAAAAAGAGATATCACTGAATGGAACACCTGCACACACAAAAAGAAAGCTTGCATTAGCTAACACTTAGTTGAAAAGAGCTGTATATACTAAGATGTCTACACAGACACGAGGTGTATTTAGATTATAAATCTTTGTTTTTAATTTATGGTTAGTTATAAGTACTGTGAACTAATAGAAATTCAATCCTAAGATAATGAAAGTGCATTGTGGTGCTCAAATGGTATTTTCTCTGAATATTAGATCAAGCACTTGATACCTCATGCATCTAAACTGATATTACCTGAATAATTGTGCATGGCAGTATGGGTGAATTACCAAATGTAATATACAATGTACTATGCATTAGTATTGGCTATGTTACATTATATTCAGGAAAAGATAGGTATTCAGTGTAAAAGAAACCAAACGCTAGGTCAACATGATTCTGAAGACTAGGCAAGGCCTATCACCAATATATGTACATCTTGAGTTATATTTGAGAGGCATTTGTATAGATATCCAAAGAGAGAATTGCTCAGTGTTTACAGTAAAATATCAGACACTGCATTATGTGTGTAAACTCCTCAAGAGAACATGTTCCTTTGCAAAAAAAAAATAGAAGTAAACAACAGTTTTAGCAACATAATAATCAGGAAATTGGAAAAAGAACTTGATATTAAAAACACAATATCTATAAAATATAAGCATGATAGAAGGGAGAATTCTTACACAATAGATTGTGCTTTCACAATATACTTTTATATATAGCATATTTAAGTGATAAGTTTCCAGGTAACAGGAAATATTCAGGGAAATTTGAACTTTATTGAGAGCACTATAAACAATGACTCCACATTTCAGGATCAAGGTCAGCAGCAAAACTGAAATAATTGCATTCCTGGAAGATTATATCTGCTGAAACATTTCGAAACCATAAGATTTGTTCTAGTTTTGTTTATTGTTTTTATGCATATGCCAACATTGCTGATGAGCTGAAGTAATCTGAAAAATCAAAAGGGGAATATCCTTTCTGTGTTTTGTAAATGACATTACAGAACTATTTTTACAAAATGCAAAATGGGAACAAGTGGAAAAGAAATTGCTCAAGATCACTTGATGTGGTATGATATGTCATACCAAAACATTAAATCCATTTAAGGTCAACCAAATAAATTAAAACAAAACTTTTTAAAAATTGATATTATATTTCCAGAAATGAATCAATAGATCTCAAGTATGCTCTGTTTACAAAGTAGAAGATAATGAGTGAAAAATATTTGCAAGCATTGAAAATGTAGATGTTGTTTGACCATTTGACAGCCAGGAAGAGGCTTAATCAATCTTTTTCAATTCAGGAAGCAAACTGGATCAACATTTGGCTATTTGTCTTGGGACCAGTTGTATGCGAAATGATTTGAAATTTGACACAGCAAGAGAGAAGAGATTATGAAGACAGTGCTGATGACTTTCACATACAATGTGGGATGACAAAAATTGTTGTGATGTGGCTTTCTAATGTGGTTTCGGAATGATCACGCTCATTTGTGGTTTTGATTTCTATCTTAGTAAAGTCAGTTTAGTTTAATGTTCTGAAAGGAAAGTGATTACTGTGTTATTTTTGAACAAAAGACAGGATGAGAACCCAGGGTGGATGCTTTCGATTAAAAATGTTTACGGTTTTGTTTAAAACAAAAGTAAGGTAAGGAAAAGAAAGAAATTCTTATTTTACAAATCAAATAAAAAGAAAGAGATTACACCATTTGTCAGCCCACGCAAAGAATATAGACAAGTCTGCCGAAAGCTAAGAGTTTTGTTTTAAACCAAAGTGAGGAAATAGAAAAGAAATTAATTCTTATTTCACATATCAAATAAAAGGAAAGAGATTACACGATTTGTCAGCCTATTCATCGAATAAAGTCTGCAGAAAGCTCATGATTTTGTTTAAAACAAAAAACCGAGGAAACAGATAACTGAATTAATTCTTATTTTGCATATCAAATAAAAAGCAAAAAATTACACAATTTGTCAGCCTGCACATAGAATGTAGCGAAGTCTGAAGGATAACTCATACATGTAGTTCGTTCCTTTCTTCTTCCCAATCATTTACAGAAAATACAATATATACCTGTACATAACATATAATTAGATTTGCTCATAACTGTTATTTAGTTTGAAATTTGAAGTAAGAAAGAAGATGCAGTAAACACAAAGCTTATAAATAGATAAAAAGTGTGTTGAGTTGATACATTTTCAACTTTTACAAGTTCGTTGATGACCACTATCTTGTTATTGATCATAAATTATGTTATAGTCCTACTCATATATATTTTTCTTTTGAATTATCAGGAAAAAAAACACGAAATTTTCTGCTGTTAATATTTTCATCTCTCCATGTCCTTGTGTGCTGTCACTCAGTAAATCCATTACTCCTATTCAAAACTACTCTTCTTTATGTCTCTGCCTCTGTATATTCAGAGATTAGAGAAAGAAAATTTTTTCCTGAAGAAAAATAAACACGTTTGCAGTGAATCCATCTTGTACACATCCAACTTCTCTTCACTTCACATGATTTTTCACTTTTCTCATGAATGCTGTGGAACATAGTCACGATCAATTACGACAGCAGAGATAAGAAAGATGAAAGCTTGTCCAGTCATTCAATTTAACCCTTCTTGGGCATGCTAGGGCAGTGTGAATCGTATTAACAGCAAGAAATGTTGCCATTACTAAAGTTCTCACAATAAATCCCGTGTAAAATTGACCTTGTGTTAAAAAACAAAGTATTAGTATCTCCAAGATTTGATTATCAATTATCGAAGATTACCAAAGATTATCAAAGATTTGATTATCAATTATTCATGACATTTTATATTCATTGATAGGAAGAGAGGAATTCTGAATTGATATTTAATCTCTCAATGGTTACTTGAGGATTTTTTTTTTTCATTCTTTGGAAGTTTTGCACGGAAAATATTTTAATTTTCAATTTCATGTTAGAAAGTTCAATGATTAATTTTGAATATTGGATCATCTTTTTAAAGCTCTTCTTTATTTGTAAATTAAGCTACTTTGCTTCTATGCATCTTTGGAGCAACTCTTATCCCACGTATATCAGCAGATGTATATGTTATCCCTTATTTATTGTCAATCTGCAATACACCTAGAGCAAAAGAGTAAAGTAGAAACTACGTTATTTCAAAAGCACAGAAATTTTACCATTTTCTTCTTTTCCCTCATTTCATGGTGACACATGGCAAAAAAAGGAAAAAAATGACTGCATGGGATACGCCATGTAAAGCAATCTTTTGGTGTATTTGTAGGAACATGCTTGCAGTGGACATACATGTAGGTGTAGAATCTCATTGTAGTTTACACAAAACTCAAATTCGTGGAGGAAGCGACAGGTACCATGCTTTGGTAAAAGAATGAGATGAAAGTCAGACAGGTATTCCCAAGAAGAAGGGGTAACATTCTTTTTCTTGGGTAGAAAATGTTTAGAAAGGAAAGACAACAATTTGCATTTCATTGAAAAGATGACGAGAACGAGAGGAATCTGTATACAAGCTAGTGCAGATCACACATTTAATCTCTGCCTAACTTCATTAAAAAAAACAAAAAACAACACATCCTAATATCATTATGTTGGCATATTTGGGAACTAATTTCATGATCATTTCTATTCCGACCATTCGATCATCACATCACTAACAACATGTACATGTACCTACCCTACATACCGAGATTATGCTTGTGTAGGGTGTGTGATTTTCAGCATTATCATTTCTGTCCTATTATTGCGGTACATGTATATCCTTCCATTGGTATTTCCCCCTTATTTCCAAAGTTGTACTTTTGATATAATTGGCTTGAATATTGTTTTTAAAGAATTGGTCCAATAATATATATAGAGTGCTGGAGTGCTGATGTCACATTCACCCAATGCCAAAAGTTGCTGGTTCGAAACTACAGCACCCATGCCCGAGGATTGCCTATATAGCAACGAGCTGGATACAGATGAGGCATGGTTCTGGTATAATTTATGCATGGGTGTGCACACACGTCGTTTGGAATTATCCAACTGTTGCTAAAAGTTGCTTCTTCTAAAAAAACGGACCCGTGCCCAAGGATTACCTTGTATAGCAACAAGCTAGATACAGACAATGCTTGGTACTGGTATAATCTATGCATGGGTATGCGCACAAGATTGTTTGGAATCAGCAACCATGACAGTGTGGTATTGTGATGTCACACTTCATTATTCTCTAGTCATCTCTATCAACTACAATATGAAAATGGTTTTTGAGGTTGGACCTACATGTATTTGAAACAGACAAAATTGTATGAATATGCCAATCCATGGCCTTTTAATGATTGATGATAGAAGATAGTGAATATTGAACTTGACTCCCTACATTATTTCATCAGGCAATATTCACACTGTGTAGCATTCGGAATGAAAGCCAACACAATTTATACGTCTATATTTTCATACCCATCTAATTTACATTTACTTACAGACATTTTACCTGAAATCTAGCCATTTGTTTGCAGTGTAATGCAAACTGTGATCAAGGCTCCAAAGTCTTGATTTTTTGCAGGTTTCCTCCTAATCAACGTACATTTTCATTCAAATTTTTAACCATTCATTCTCATTCCACATGATCAACCTCATTCTCAGACCTGCCCCCCTCCCCTCCCTCCCCTCACCCCTCCCTCCCTCCCCTCCTTCACCCCTCCCTTCACCCCTCCCTCCCTCCCCTCTCTGTTCCCTACTTCCATACATGTAGATACATGTATATTGAAAGATTATCATCCATTAGCTGTATATTCATATGCATATTATCAGTAAGCATACTGCAGATATACATATATATATATATATATATATATATATATATATATATATATATATATATATATATGTTCATGCTTAAAATAATTTGTATATATTTATAAATGGATATATTTACTTAAGAATATATATTTTGCATACAATTTTTATGGAAGGGACTTCTCAGCCATTTCGAAAACACCCAATATGAAATTAAACTGGTCAGTGAATTGAAATGCTTAGGGTAATGTGTTACCCTTTATATACTTGGTTTGTTTGGTGTTTGAAGGGGTTGTGAAGTGCCTATCAAATGATCAAATGCATTTTGTACTTTTGTATGTCTACCACATTTTAAAAAAATGCTATGGACTGTTTTTGGAGGTAGATGCCTTCAGTGTATCTTAAGGTGGAATAGGGAGCATGCTTGGAAGTTTTTTAAAAAGCTCTAATTGGGGAGAAAACTCTGTTTGAAAATGAAGGAAAGATACCATAAAATGCCCATAAAAAATCTTATATCCCCTTAAAGATTATTTGTAGCATGGAGCTGTTTTTTTTTTAAATTTCCAGACTAGAGAATTGTCATAGAAAAATGAACTTAGTAATGAAATTGCAGTATTAAAGTCTCCTGCCCATTGTATAGTTTGATATTGTGAATGCTACTGTTAAAAAAGTTTTAGCTATGATTGAAAGATTTTTCAAATTACAGCACTTTGTCTTTGGGATCCAATCCATACACCAGATGTAATCAAAGATTATTTTATTCTTGTTTCGAATCCATTATATGAAGCCTAAACTGTCTAGTCATACTTATGGCTGGTTTCACATGAATAGCAACCAAACTCAGACTGAAAGTGCTTTCAAGTTATTCTTTTGTTACGTTTGATGATGGGTAATAAAATGAAGGCCTGTGAGAACATTTTAATCTGTAGTCAATACAGATGAAGAAAAGTGGTGATTTCTTTTTGACAGTTTCTGTTTTGATGGTTAATTGTCTAATTAAGCTTTCCTCCTCGTAATTATAAGAACCTCTTAGCTCTGTATGGATGAAAATATGAAGTCCTGTCCATTTCCATATCTAAAGGGGTCAAAAGCAGTTTATGGGATTCTCGTTATTGGGTTCAATACATTGCAAAAAAGCTGTTTGCATCATCCTCGATCTATAACAGTATCAATTATGCAAAAACAACCCAGATACTAATCTGATATTGTTCGTTTTTGCTTCATGTATTTTGCATGTACATACATGTATGTAAAGTTATTTGATTGATTTGTGTTGTGTTTTTTAAAAAGTTGTATCCTCCCTAAAAAGATTGATATGGCTCTGATGCAAGCTTTGTCAAATAACACAAATGATACTTTATTTCTAGTGTTAACCCTAACACCTTCATGAAGCATGGTTTAATAAGCCCCCATCCTGCCCAGTCCTTTACTTGAATTTTTAAAAAAAAGGCATGTCCCACCCCCTACTCCTTTACAAGAAGAAGGAGAACAACAAAAGATTATGCATTGTAATGCCTCCTTGGTCCCCAACAAACCCCCAAGTTTTGACATTTTCATTTATATATTTTGCTCTTTTCTTTTTTCCCTTCCCACTTCTTTTATTTCAACCTCCCCACTGCTCTCTCCATTCCCCCCACCCTCTCCTATTTTGCGATACATTTGTTCATTTGTTTGGTTTTGTGGTTGTATTAGGTGAATGCGAAGAAGGTAAGCATGAGGATATATCAATATTATGGGTGTTGGCTTTTACCCTGCTGTATGCTGTGGTTGTCGTTTGCATGAATATATATATATATATATATACATATAGCCTAATGTTACTGCAACTAATACAAATTCTTAAAAATTGATATTAATCAACTCTTATGAGGGAAAATGAAGAGAGGTCTTCAAGAAGTAACATTAACCTTTCAGCACATTTAGAACCAGATTATGTGCACTGTAACAATTTATTTAGTGGGGGAAAGCAGCAAATGGTGTACTATTTTGTACACAAATGTAGCTGTGTGCTATTGTTTGTTAAAGAGCATCCAACCATTTTCAACTCAAAATCAAACTGGGGATTTCCCGAAGATATGCAAGTGGGATATCATAGCAAATTACACCTTTGCTTTTGCTCTTACGGTAGTTGAATTGTAGCGGCAGTATATGGTGGATTTAGGGAAGAATATGAAAGGTGGTTTTTGATAGGTGCTAAAGATTAAAGAAAGGAACTTAGATGATGATAAACCGTCAGCTGCTCTGTGTCACTACCACGGAAGGCATTCATATGATTTCACCGGAGGGAGTATTTAGCTGAAATTTTGGTTCTTTTTTCAGTCATTTATAATGTTTAAATAGCAGATTTGTCTTACTGAAATTGCAACCTATTATCTCCCATCAAAATTGTGGTGCAAAAGATGGTTATGAATGTATGAGAGAATTTTGGGACAAGACACAGATATTTAGGAATTTGGCTGAATGATTTAAAGTAATTGGGATAATGATGAGGGATCGTATTAACATTGGGATGTATATGACAATGATATGTCAGTACTTTAATTTCAGTATAG
Source organism: Heliocidaris tuberculata (assembly GCA_025618425.1). NCBI lineage: Eukaryota > Metazoa > Echinodermata > Echinoidea > Camarodonta > Echinometridae > Heliocidaris > Heliocidaris tuberculata. The sequence goes on from CM046839.1 coordinate 17,390,927, forward strand.
AATACATGTAGAGTATGTTTTGGTAAAACAGCTTTGACCATAAATGGCATTGTAGATCTTTAAGGATTACACATGGTTTTGGAAAGTGTTTGCGATAACTCGTGCTACATGGTACATCCAAGGGGTTATATTTTATTACTGGTTTTAATTTTTTTTTACTACATAAAACAATTTAATATTAATGTTTGCTTGTGACGATGTTTTTATGTTCTCCCAGGTTGGGGATTTAATTTGCCTTTTGGTTTTCTTTGGGTGATATAATTGGGCATTATCTTTGCTTACGTGTCTCTTAAAAATATTTGTCCTGTCTATCTGGAGCATTTGGGTAATATTTGGTCTTTGGGAATTCAACCTCAATATTTTAAGATTTTGGTATCAGGGGCCAGTTTCTCGAAACCGTCATAAGTCTAAGTTCGTGGACATCCCATTGAAATGTGTGTTAATTCTTCAACACGCGTTTCTATGGGATGTCCATGAACTTAGACTTATGACGGTTTCGAGAAACTGGCCCCAGTTTTCTTCTTTCTGTATCTTTGCTTTTTGGCTCTCGTCTTTGTTTTGGCATGGTAAACATTTTGAAGACTTGCACATATTGCGTTTTCTTTGTTTGCTTGATCTCTAGGAGAGAAAAAGTCAACATGAAAATGAGCCGTTGTGATGTTATGTGTTTACTTTTCATGTGAGACCGAACAAGGCCAAAATGTAGTCCAGAGATCAAAGTACATCGTTAGACTGGTACAATGAACATATTTATAAGTACATAGTATCTAAAATTTGTAAAAGCACTATCAAGTGGGGTAGGCCTTGCAAATGTTGCATTGTGGGTCATTTCCTTTTTTTTTTTATTATAAGTAAGAAACCCTAATAATGCAGATTAGACTTGATAATCTGAAATGAATTTGCACCCCCTCACCACTGAAATCCCTTATATTCATTTCCGGTGAACATCAGAAAAAAAATGGCTTTTCGCATTTTGCAATGTATCGTAAAAGTATGTTTGAAATAGTACGTGCAACTAGTCTACAACACTAATACTAGATATTAATATGGATGCAGAAGTAACCAATTCAGTGACATTTGTGGGTTAAAATCTTAGTTATTTTCTTACTGACAAAGAGAATTGTGAGGGATACTAAAAACCAACACTAAATTTATAGTGATTACTCACATGCATGTCTGTAAACCTTGAATATGAATTTACTAACTTAAATCCTTAAACCTACTTTTGGAATGCACCTTTTGTCACATGTAAGAGGAATAATAGTAGTGAAGAGCCAGTGTAGACTTGCATAATGAGTAAATTCTCGAACCTCCAATTTGAGGCAATTAATGAGTATATCCATGAAAATTACTTAAATTTTGTTTTATATGTTGTTATGGCATTGCCCTCAGACTAGAATGTGATATTTGAGTTTTTTGAATACTGTGGCTGTATTTTTGTGTCGGGAATGGGCTCCTCTCTTGCTTCTTGTAAACATGCCCTGCTTTATCCGTGATTTCTGGGCTTCTACAGTGTTTTGTCTGGCATTGGAATATTTTTTATCTTTTTTTTTTTTTGGGGGGGGTGATAGTGGCATAGTGCTATACTGCTGTTCTGTTTTGTACACTACATTTCCTTTTTGTCCATGTGATGGAAGCTGTTGTAATTATCTCTTTGTTGGGTATTTGGGCATAATTTGGGTTTAATATGTTATGTTTCTTTCTTTATCTTTAAGAAATGATCTTTTATAATTAAGTTGGTGATTTGGGTAAATTATTAGCAGTGTGGCATCAGGCATATTTATAAGGGATTGAAGTTTGGGAAAATTTAGATTTTGAACAAGGATGCTGAGGCGGATCGGTTAAGAGTAGGCATTTTGTCATTGAATATTTTATGGATTATAATTTTAGAAGGCAACCATGGCAACCAAGTTTTATCAAATTTCAACTCCTTCAGTGTTGTCCTTCACAACAAAACATAAAATAGTTCTCTTCAATGAAATACTTATTTTCTTCAGGCCTTCATCAAACTTTCAAAAATCTACAAATTTGTCAAATGTCTGTCCGTGACTAACCGATAAGTCTCTGCTGCACACTTGATGCATTCTTGCTTTTGTGTTCAGAAAAGGTTTCAGGTTTTTCTTTGAGTTGTGAGGTCTTTGACATTTAAAAAAATCTTTCAATTTAATTTGACTACTTGAAAGAAAGTGCGAGTTAGATGGAGAGACAGAGAGAGAGAGAGAGAAAGAGAAAGAGAGAGATGTATGGGTGAGATACATTTGTAGTTGTGATAGGGGTCTTTTGGTGTTAGAGGTAGGTTTTTTCCTTTTTAAAGAAGTAGTGATATTCTGTGCATTTTGATTTTTCTTTTTTCTAATCTGATGAAAAGTACTAGATTTTTTGAAAATTTTGAGTTATGATGAAGGAGGTATTTCTCATTTAAGCATTCATGATTTCTCTCGGAAGCTAGGGCAAAGGTCTTTTTAGCCTAAAATATCAATATCATTGGAATCCTCTTTGTTTATCATTAAAAAAAGAAAAAAAATCTTGGGGTTTATTTTTTTGGGGGGGAGCAGGGGAGGGGAGAGAAAGAGAGAGAGAGAGAGAGAGAGAGAGAGAGAGAGAGAGAGAGAGAGAGAGAGAGAGAGAGAGAGAGAGAGAGAGAGAGAGAGAGAGAGAAAGGTATTCAAAGCAGTGCAGTATTGGGTTTATTTTTTGGGAGGATGGAAAGGAAGGGGGGGGTAGGGGAAGATAAATGAGAGAGAGAGAGAGAAAAAAAATAGGTACTCAAAGCAGTGCAGTATTATCTCGCCCAGTGCTTCTAATAACTAATGAAAGCTTTACAAGTTTCATAGCCTCTCGCACTTTTTTTCCCCCAAATTTTTCATCTGTGATTATGATTATGGTTACAAGGTATGATACAATCGACGTGAAAATCTCTGGGATTTTTTTTAAAGATGACCATCATCAATTTTTTTTCTTCCTCTCTATCTTATCTAGGTAATAGGATGGAGCTTAATACTTGTTTTCCATGGATCCTGTCGTCTGTACTGATTGTGTGTTGCTGTAACATTCCAGCATGTATCGCGCTGTTTCTTAGCTGTAAAAAGAAGAAAAGGAGCTATGCAGCATCGCCATTGAGCAGGTAAGACTCTTTTTCATACATTTTCCACTTCTAATGCATGAAAGTGTTTTCTTTAATAAAAGCCTGTTGTAATAGACAGGGGCAGGATTTTGTAAAAGAGGGGGCACAAATCTAAAAAAAATGAATCCCCCCCCTACCTAAATCTGCCACTGGTAACAGATGATAATTTTCCTTCTGAATTTTGGGCATGAAATGAGACATGATGGTACAAAAACAGGCTCAATTTGAGTAAAATATTTCTGTACAGTAACTGCTTATTTGGTATAATTTTGTGGGTTATGAATCAAAAGTTGATGGGTAGAAATGGGTAGTGAGTTTTAGTGAAGCTGTAGGGTAATATCCTCTAATAAAACTTTGTTAACCTTTTTAGGTGTGTTACCGCAAATAACAAACCAAAATTACGACAAGTCATTAGCGAATGTCTGCCTTAGCTGGATGGGTACACATACAGTACCCATCTGCGCAAGCACCAATTTGTGTTTATTCCCACAATTTCAATCTGTTATGACAATTAAAGGGAAATCCAACCTTAATAGCAAGTTACTTTGAAAGAAAGAGGAAAATTGGAGAAGCAGATTGGTGAAAGTTTGAACGAAATCGGACAAGCAATAAGAAAGTTATGAATTTTTGAAAGTTGTAATCACTATGCATATGGGAATTTCAAATTGGCCGAATAGGTAATGTCACTGTGATGTAGCTGTGGACAACTCCCCATTCGCTCTAACATACAAAATGCCCAAAATGTCACTTTACTCAGGAGGATCTTTTCGTTCATGAGGACCTATAACAATATGCTATCTCCAATATATTTAGAGTACTGCCCCAAGGATAAAAGCGCCTCAAAGAAAACCGCAAATTAATGATATTTTTGTGTATGACAAATGGGAGAGTTGTCCACAAAAATGTCCCAATCGAATCACCAAATTGCCAATTTGAGATTCTCATAGATGTAGTGATCTCATTTTTCAAACATCCATAACTTTCTTATTCCTTGTCTGATTTCTTTCAAACTTTCACCATCCTGTTTTTCTTTTTTTTCTGCTTTCACACAAATCATCTTATTACCAAGGTTGGATTGCCCTTTAACACCTTTAATTGCCATGAAAGATAACATGGTTTTTAGAGTTTAGCCCCTATTTTTTTTTTTTTTTTTTTTTGCTTCCTTAAGGAACCGTGATGAATCTCAGAAGGTTCCGCTACGTTCCATGGAGCGTCTCAACTCAGACATAGAGGAAGAAGCTGACGAAATGTTACCCGGCACGGAAAGAGGAACCAACGGCTCGCCGCACCACTCCACTGTGATCAACGATAACTCGTTCCATGAAAAGAAGAATGGGCAGTCCGTAACGATAAGGACACCATCAAAAAGCACTCCGGTACGGGGTACAACAGTCTCTGCATCAGATGCATGATAGCGTGTGTATAGTGTGACTAAACTTTATAAAGGTGAGTGCTGCATAGCAATAATTTACTTTTAATGAACTGCAACATGCCAAAGTCAGAGTCTAAAAACACATTTGAATATCAATAAGAAGAGCCGTCGAAAGAACGTGAACAAGGTTTAGTGACGGGTATATCTAGGAATTTCAAAGGGGGGGGGGTCTAAAGTCAGTTTATATATGACATTTTAGGTGTCTTTTTGTCTTTCTAAAAACAGGTAGGCATGGGCAGTTGTGCCCCTACTGAATCTGTGCCTGAATAATGCTCTTTATTCATTATCTAGCATGAATCATTTAAAAATGACAAAAACACCAACTGCTCAGTAGATTTTCTGTGAAATGTTATATAGTTTCTATCATTTTTGCTTGGATAAAATTGTAGAAGTTTTAATTTGTACGGAGGATTCGTACCCCTTGATTGAACCAAATATCTCAATTTTTGGGTGTAGATTAAAAAGTTTTTAATATGCAATCCCCTAAGCTACATTCTCCTAAAATTTAACAAATTGTCTAACCACTTCTGAATGTGCATACTTCATAACAATTTGTATACAGTGTATGCTATAAAAAAAAAAAATAGTGCCCACATTTCTTTGTATTTCCTTGTCAATGAGAATGATATCAACAGTTGTTCTGATATTGTTTGTGTGTCTCTACAGTAACAGCATTCCAGAACTGAAATTCACCAGATTATCTGGTGCCTGAGTGCCGAGATTGCGAGGGAGCCCTCCTGCCTTCTTGATCGATCACAATCCCATTGTCACTGATACTGCACAGTACTACATGCACAGGTCAAGGCAGGCAGGTTTGACTTTGGCTAGAGGTCAAATTCCAGAGGCTGAGAGCAAGACATCTGCCTCTGGGAGGAGTGTGCAAGATGACGGATAAACGAAACAGGAATTGAGTCTGAACAATAGAAGCGCAAAATGTATAATTGTGCAGTCAACCCCAGAACAGGTGGAATCATGACTCCAGCCCCATTCTATGTATAGAGAAAAATAGACTCAAACATATTATATAACAACGCAGCATTGATAGTAGAAATAATAAGCTTCAAACTTTTAAAGATGCATTATTAGCGACACCTAAAGACACAGCACCTGAGCCGTTGACTGCACTTTTAAGGGTTAATGATCTGTCCTGACTCAAGTATGCAGAGAAAAGTCGACATATATACATCTAAATGTTGATGTTTGACTGGTAACAAGCTGATTATAAACATTCAGTTGGATAGAGACATCAGTACTGGGACTACAGCTAGAGGAGTAGCTGATTGTAAAGGGCACACCTTGTTTCCCCGAATGTTGTGCTTTATTAAAGGAAATGGCATCTCGTCTACGTGTATCTCTGATAGGTGGCCTTGGACGTAGAGCAAACAGAAAAGGTTTTCCCCTACAAGGGAGCAGCGATTCATCGACCATCAGCATCAAAGGTGATAACGCAATAGCTTGAGTATACATTGTACATGCTGGACGATGTTGTATTGTAACGTCTTGCAAAAAATGAAAAGTTTTTTTTTTTTTTTTTTTATAGTATGGCTCAGTGATTTCATCATTGCAAATAAATTAAAACTAGGGGATTTCGCTCATAGTTTATTCGTTGTTTACTTTTTAATGTGACACTCCTGGGATACCATGAGACTTCTGTTGTCCCGTGCACAAAATACTTAGTCGTTTTGTCAGTTGAAGTCTTTTCCAGACCGAAATGTATGTCTAAGTCATTATCCAACAAGAATGAAAAGTACTGAAGATATCACTTTGGAATGTAGAGAACAGCTGATTTTATCACTTCACTCCAACTTTACTCAACATGTATTTCTTAGATGACATATTTTGTAGGAGAGTATCATTGTATCTCAGGAGTATTAGAAGTAAAATATCAAAAAAGTGACAATGGGGTATATGATTTCAATCATAATTAAAGGCCTGCCACAGTAATTATGATTGGAAACATGTAATTTGATATCTTACGACTGTCACTATTTCCTTAGACAGTAAAACTTGCCAGAGTATAGGAATCACCCATCATGCCAGAATTAACACTGAGGTTTCACCGATGATATTTGTGCGGATGAAAATAATATATTGTTAGTAATATTTTCTTGTACAGCAAGAATAAGTTGTGAAAATTATTTGAGTATGTATATATTATGTTTGGAAATTTTTTTGACCGTACTGCGTTCTTTTTTGTAGAAAAATTGCAATTTGTAAATTAATAAAAACGGTATGTACATTGTACATAGGATTTGCTGTATACTATGATTATGTACATATATAAATTTTTCGTTATTTATTTCAGTTTTAAAGTCATCGATGCGTATATACATTTAAGTTTGCCAAATTCCATGTTTTTCTTTTCCTTTTAAAAGTGCTAACATTGCTTGGTCATTTTCTTCCACAGTTCTGCATTTTAATGAATATGAAAGTGTTGAAAATAATGTATTTTGTGGAAAAAATGCACTGTGTACAATACATATTTTACCTGGCAATTCTATTGGTAGATTATCAAACATTCACTCTCACCTATAGCCATAATACAATTACCCCCCCCCCCCCCCCCCTCCAGACTATCAGCCCCTAGACTTTAATTGCTCCTCTATACAGAGAAGGTTGAGTTCTGGGAAAGGTAAAGAATAATTTGTGAGCTTTCTCATTCTATTTATGTCAGTTTGGAAGTACATCATAGTAGAAATGTCCCGTGAAAAGGATGCCCTCATATTCGAATTATGACAAGAAATATTGAAAGTGTTCGGGCCGAACATTCATGCCATATGTGTGTGCAGTCCCACACACCCATTTCTATGTGCAGTGCATGTGCTTATCAGCGAGATTGGGCCAATTTCTTATCATTTTGATGACTGCAAAACCTCACAGTATACACCATTTCTTATGTAGACATGATTAACCATTCCCAATTTGTTTTAAGATGGTTTCTTTCACAATGTTATCTGATGACCAGAACTCAACTTTACCTTTAACTATATCCCCATCTCCCAACTGTTCCCCTAACTACTGTCCTTGGGACAACTACCTCCTAGGACAATTTGTACTAGGGGGTAGTTGTCCTGCGGGTAATTGTTCTTGATTATCCGAGACCTAGAATCACCCTTCCCAGTTAGTGTTGAGTTTATAGGTAGTCTGATATATACACACACACACATGCCTACACTGTAAGTTTTATCGTCATTTCCATCCAGATGTGAAATGTATGGAATAATCTGTACGTATGTGTGTCGACGTCGATGTATGATATTTATTTAACGTTTTTTGTTAATATACATGTAAACTACTCATTGTGCAATGATTTTATACCTATAGTATGTTACATGTACAATAGAAAAGCAGTTTGAAGTATGATCTTATTGGATTACTTAGGTAGGCTATCACTAGATGTTTGATCCAAGATTAATATTGAGTTTTTAAAGAGAGAAATCAAGCAAATACACATGCTTCTGGTTGGAATCTTTGCTTTTATTGCATTTTAATCATATTGCATTTAAATCAAACAGGCATTTAAAAATGGTCAGTGGTCGATGTATATTACATTTTCTTATATTTCAAAGGGAGGTTGCTTGTCAAAAATCTTTACAATTATTTTTTTCCAAGAGGGAAGGGAAAAAAGACAACCTATTTTAATATCATTTTTAAAAAGTAATATGTACAGAACATGCAGATACATGTATACAAAGCAGCTGGCTAATGTAATTACTAAATTACTTCATTAATGTGAATATTTTCTTGGAGTTTATAATTTAATTATAAAAAGAAATACTGTCAAAATGACTGTAAAGAAAAATATTAGAAAGAACTGTAAATTAGATCTAACTTTACAATTTTTGAGTGTAAATCAACTTTTTAATTATTTCATGAGTTAACAGATATTTTGGATTCATTTTGGATCATCATTTACTGCAAGTTATTTCTCTAGTACTGATCGGTGTTGAAGTAAAGTTTGGATTGTTGTTTTTATTTCAGTATGTGAAAAATGTTTCCTAAAAATGGGATGAAGTAGTTATATATTATCATAACCACTGACCATATATCCTGAATGCCTTTGCTGCAAATAGAGGTGCCTCTAGAATGTTGTGTAACTTGCATTTAATATTAGCAATGATTTCTTTCTTTGAAAATTGACAAAATAGTAGTAAAAATGAGTGGATAAGTTAGAATTGAGTGTAAATATGCAGTAGACATGGTTGTGTATACATTGACCAAAAGCATACTATATGTCTATTTTTATAAAAACCTATCTTCCAACTTTCTTCTTTCTCTCTTCTTCATGTGTCATCCTTCTCATGTCAAAATCACTTCTTTCCTCTTTTTCAAAGTAAACTGAACAATTTATTTCATTAAAGAAAGAATATGCAAGTTAAATGCTGTTAAAGATTATGTAGTTCATAGTTATACTTGGGATGATGTTTCCAAGTTTGAATGAGCAAATGTTTTACATGCGTGACTTGAATTGTACTGTTGCGTCATGCCATTTTAATTTCCTATGTAATGTTTGTTAATTAAGTTTTTGAGTTAACTATGTAATGATCTGATCAAAAGAAGTTTTGAAGGATGATCATGGGCCATTTACCGTCCCTTGGATAGGATGTAAAGCACTAAAATCTTGCAAGCCTAAATAAAGCACTTGTAAATGTACACACCCAGTTTGGAAGCAGGCATATGAAATTAGTACACCAATAAGTGAAATATCTTAGTTAGTACAAGTAATTAAGTTTCCAGTTAAGACTTTTTGATAATTAAGATATATTCATTATCATATTAAAATGTAAATTATTTGTAACTAACTTTCAAGGGGGCAGAAATGGTGAATGTAACTTACATCATTTTCCTTTAGGGTAAGAATTTTCTTGGAGTATGTCAATAGTGATTATTAAAAGTACAGTTAACTTTTGCACAAGTCAGATCTGATGGGACGACAAAAAAATAGTGCCACATGCGACTTATGCACAATTTGACTTAGGAAATGCAAATAACACATGTTTTGCACGTTTTGCTTTTAAAAAAATATGAAAGTTTGCCCTACAAGTATGCCACTTCGAGTTATGCAGGGTTAACTGTACTTTTTGAAATATTTGAGACTTGTTCCATTGCTTATTTTTGTTCAATTTATCTGTAAACCTAAAGATACAGATCATACATCAGCATGAAATTACATTCTTCTGTCACAATTTTGTAGAAAAATCATATTACCTATATTTACTTATCCCACAGAATAACAGGTACATGTTGTTGATTAACTGATTTTTTTGTTTCAACAGTGGAACCTTGTTATAACAAACTCCTTGGGACCAAGGAAATTACCTCTTTGTATCGAAGCCTTGTTATATCAGGGGAGCGTTTCATCAAGCGTTTTGTCAGTGATTTTTACTGACAAATTTGCTCTCAGCCAATCAGATGCAGGGATTTCAGTAGCTTATAACAGTTGGCGGTAAAAAATCACTGACAAAATGCTTGATGAAACGCTCCCCAGGGCTAAAAAACAATAGAATACAAAGAGGTGGGACCAGCAAAGTCACCTCGTTATAACAAGTTTGTTATAACAGTTAACAGTTTTCTTCATAACAAGGTTCCACTGCACTTCCTTCCATACTTTCATGGGATTGTTTTAGAACCCTATCCGTTTCTGTCTCTTCTCATTACATGCATTTGCATGATTTTTGGGAGGCACTTCCAGAATCACAAAGGTTGAACCCTTTTAAAATATGTCCCAAGAAAATTATGTTTCCATCGGAGAACAGATATATCAAACCATTTCTACCAGGTTCACACATCATAGAGCCTTTCTGGTTGTGAGATATGCTGCAAAGGCAGAAACAAAATTATGTATCTTTAGACAATCATGATTGACCTTTTGACCTTTATATTACAAGGTAATAGAACATTCCATTTTTTTTTAAACAGTGGCAAATAGAATTTATGTGAGAAAATTGATTTATTGCAAGCAAAAGTTGTAGAATTTTGTTGCATGACCCAATTTGGGCTTTTTTTTCCTGGAATGGTATATTTATAAGTACTAGGATAAACTATTATATCTTTTTGGCACTTGATATCATTATACATTGTATGCTCTTCAAATTTCTTCAGTGTGTGATGACATGGTAGTTGGAAGAGCATGAATAAAGCATTCCTAATTCCCATTCATCTTCTTTAATTTTTTTTAATTTTTTAGTTATTAAAGCTGCAGAAATCTATAAGCATCTGGCCTAGTGAGCAAAAAAAAAAAAAAAAGGGGGGGGGGTAGAAAAATTACTTGATGTGCAGTTTTTCCCAGCAATACAGCTCAGAGTAAAATTTGTAAAAATTGATATACTTTGTGGTATTTTGCAATGATTTTGTCCTTATAGAAATAGATCTTATGATTTTGATGATGTATGCCCCTGCAATTGTTAAACTCTACTAGTAATTTAAACATACTCACAATATGTGATCTTATACCCGTCATTTTTAAAAGAACAGTTCTCGTCATTATTAAACAAGGGGGACTATTTTGTGACATGCATGTATTAAAGTTTGACTAAAAGCCCCCTCATTTACACATGTACATGTAAGAAGTTAACTTGGGAATGAAAGTGTCTTGTCGGAAGATTTCTACAAAATAACCTTGAAAGTTTAAGTCATTAGGATGCTTTTTTATAAAGTAGCTAATGTGGTCCTTAGATTCCCTCTTAACATCTTTCTCTCATACAGTCCTAAGTCGTTCTTTTAATTTCAGCCCTATATCATCATAATTTTTTTTTTATAGAATTTTTTTATTCTCCATGTATTGTCCATAGATCCATTCACACATATGTATCAAAGCTGCAGCTTAAATAAAACAAATTATGTGAGGTTGTGTGTTAAGGTACAAGGCGTATAAGAATGATATGTACATGTATGCAAATTAACCCTTTCAAGACAATTGACCACATTTTGTGGTTTGGCTCAATAACTTTTGATTCAGATCTCTAAAAAATATACCAGATACATGAGTAGAAAGAGCAAAAATTTCTGCAAAAACTATGTCCATTTTTGCTGGATGACCATATTCTGTTTGATCCCAAGAATTAAAAAAAAGAGAATAATCTTCGAAATCCTTAAATTGGCAACACAATGAGAGGTTCAAAATCATTGTTTTTATTAAAATTGGCAATTTTTTTTAACTCTTTGACAGAGTTTGTAACCATGTATATTAATTAAAAAGATTTTACACCTTATCAGCACCTTGTAGCACTACAAGAAAATATGTTGCCAATTTGAAGAACAAAATGTGATCAATTTAGCCCTTGAATAATTCCTGTCCTGAAAGGGTTAAAATATGAAGTGAATACTATGTATCCTTCCGTAAGTGGTATTTTTGTTGTGTATTCTTCATCTTGAAGAAATGCCGTAGGAAATTATGTGATGTGTAATAAAGACATTCTGAATGTATGCCTAAGCAATAATCAAATCGTCTAGACTGCCTTCTCACTTTTAACCCATTCGAGACAGTTGACCACATTTTGTGGTTTGGCTCAATAACTTTTGATTCAGAGCCCTGAAAAATATACCAGATACACGAGTAGAAAGAGCAAAAATTTCTGCACACACTATGTCCATTTTTGTTGCATTACCATATTGCGTTTGATGCCAGGAATTTTGAATAGGAGAATAAGTTTTAAAATCCTTAAATTGGCAACACATTGAGAGATTCAAAATCCTTATTTTTTATCAAAATTGGCAATTTTTTTGACTTTTCGACAAAATTCCTAACCATGTGTATTATTTTCAAAGACATTACACGTTATTAGAACAATGTAGCACTAAAAGAAAAATATTATTGTTGCCAATTTGAAGATCAAAATGTGATCAGTTTAGCCCTTAAATAATTCCTGTCCTGAAAGGGTTAATGTGTTGTATGTCAGTCCTGTTGAGTGATGGGGAAAGAGAGAGAAAGATGGGGAAAGAGAGAGAAAGATAGAACAAGAGAGAATAATAGAGCACGGGGGAGAGTAGAACAAAGAGAGAAATAACTAGAGAAAGAAGAGAGAAAATTGGGGAGTGAGATTTTTTTTTAATTTATCACAATACATCGCAATCCTTTAAAATGAATTCCAATAGGCATCTTGTTTAATTATATTCTACATGATTTACAACATCAAATCTCATAGATACATGTACATGTAATTGTTAAAAAGCAACATAACAAATTATAACATGGGGGTATGAGTTATCTACATGTAAGCCAATAAACATTTTCCTTCAGAACATCTAAGCAAGGTTGACCAGACAATTGTCCAGAGTTTAACTTCTTGTTCTCATTGGGTACCTTAGTATAAGATAATTCTTGAATATTTACAGCAGAATGATCTATCAGATATCAAACAAGAATGGATAATCCCATCCCTGTTTTATATAGTATCAAAGCAGTAAGACATTCATTAATAAGAGAATGTGACAACACTGAAGCAGTGTTGAAAACCTGACAGTCACTGCTAGGAGACTGGGCTCCACCCTTGGTGACTGATGCTTAGCTTTTGAGACTGGATAACACTGGTATATTTGTTGCAATGAATCGACTTTAGTCTGATGGCAACCTTTTCAACTGAATTGACTCGACTCGTGTCACAGCTAGTTGACTCAACTCAACCCCCCGTTTATGCGTCAAGTCAGTGGGAGTCAAGTTGAGTTAGGGACTCAAAACACCACTGCACTGAAGATATGATTTCTTTAATATTTAGTCATCCCAAGACACACAAAGTCTTCTAGAAATAAAGTTAACTTTGTACAAGTCGAATCTGTTGGCCTGTTGGGACCACAAAAAATAGTTCGACTTATGCAAAATTCAACTCAGGAAATGTAAATAACGCATGTTTTGCATAGTTCGGTCAAAAAAATTTATTCGACTTAGGAAAGTTCGACTTATGCGACTTCGAGTTATGCAAGGTTAACTATATCTACTACATCATAGATTGTGGAAAACTGTTGTTCATTCAATTCAATCTGCAAGTCCACTTTGGCACACACAGTACAGACATTGCTAAAATACCCATGTATATCATTTGTAAGTAATGCATGCACTCTACATCTACCATAAACATCAAAATCAGATGGGACTAATCAGAACACATATCAGGTGCACTGTAAGAATTACTCTTTGTTCACAAGAGATCTTTTGGGATTAGCTACAGTAGACACATATTTACTAATTGCAATTTTGATGAAATGTTTTCCTTTTACCAGATCTCAGTGAGAGCTTTCCAGAGATAATTTGTTAACAGAGCTCCCATTTATTCCTTTTCATTGATCAGAAATTTTTGATTTCCACAAGATATTGCTCTCTCTCTTTTCAAACCGACTTAGTTGAGACAGGTCTTCCACCAGTTCAACCTTCTGTTAAGGAGTTCTGGGGGACTATTACATTCCCCTATTAAAACTGAGTTTTCAGTGAACATTCAGAATACAGTTTGTTTACATATCATGTTGCTATGTAGGGAAATCATTTGAATAAATTTGGAATTGTCAAATGCGACCAATAAAATAGAGGGATGCAACGAATTTCAACATAGATGGGAGTTAGTCTAACAGATAATGATATTAGATTGAAAGAAATGAAACCTCTTCATAGCAGTACATGTATAAAAAAAAAAATCCTTGGTGGCAAGGAAATTACCTTCCTGCATTGAAACTTTGTTATACCAGGGCTACAAAAAGAGGAAGCAGGGATGTAAAAATTATTACCTAGTACGAATGACAGTTGGTTATAAGAGTGTTCTTTGTAATGAGGTTCCACTACATCAAGCTTTCCTCATTCCAGTGATCCAATTTTTCCCTCCAAAAAGATTTCTTCAAAATTTAAACAGTGTCCTGAGAACTTCCTGCATTTACAGGTTCAGTATCTTGGTTACACACATCAAAGTCTATCTGAGTGTCATCTTCATCTTCATCATCATCATCGATTGCTCTCTTCTTATTTTTCAGTGCGGTATATGGCTGCTTGTCTTCTTCCGAGTCATTTATGTTTTGTGTTGGGACTTGTTCTGTCATTTGATTCCAGATCTCGCTTCCCGTCTCTCCAGCATCATCGTTGTCGGTGCTCTTTGAGGTCTCCTGCGATGTCAGCAATGAGTTAGAGTCTGCGGGTTTTTGAGAAAGAACTGGCTCTGTCATCTGATTACAAATGTCTTCTTCAGCATTGATGGGATCCTTCTTATCATCATCCTCCTCATCATCACCATCATCAATTTTCTTGCTCTTCTGTGAACCTGTCTGTGATCTTGAAGCAGACATTTTATCTTGACTGTCTTGGGGTGGCTTAGGAGAGAGAAGCTCGGTCATCTTGTTGGAACCTTCTGTCTCCATCTCATCCTCACTTTCATCATCGTCATCAATAACTCTCCTCTTCTTGGCTCCTCTGGATGGCATCTCCTGCGATACATCCGCCTGGGAGTCTTTCATCATCTCCATCACGTCGTCATCACTGTCATCTTCGATAACTCTCTTGCTCCTCCTGGCTCCTTTCGGTGCTTCATCATGTGACCCAAGCATCTGTGAGTCTTTCATCATCTTCATCTCCTCATCATCACTATCATCCACAATAACTCCCTTGCTCTTCTTGGCTATTTTGTTTGTCTCTTGTGATCTGCCCACTTGGGACTGACTTGGCTGCGTCATCTGGTTCCACATCTCGTTCTCCATCTCGGCTTCATCAGGATCAATCTCTGCCTCTTCCGGACCCGCTCCTTGCTGCGAAGCTTTCTTCCCATCCTTCTTTCCTTCCATCATCTGACTCTGCCACATCTCTCTCTCCATCTCTGCCTCATCTGAATCAATCCCATCTTCATCTTCTACTCTTGTCTTTGTCTTGGCTGCACCCAAACCAAAGAGGTCATTGAGCTCTGCTTCATCAAGTCCACCCGACTGGGAGGCTGATGGCTTTTGGCTACTCTGTGCTTCCTTTTGCTTGTTGAGTCGACGTTCCATGGCAAGTCTTTTGTTGCGCTCAATTCGTTCTCTTTGGTCATCTGTCATGGAAACCTATAAGTAGCAATTGGAAAAAAAAAAGTTGGATTGGTAAGCATCAAAGACATATCAAATTAGATTTAGGGAAGAGCCATGAACAGTCAGTCTGACAAAATAAATGTGACTGCATCTCCACTATCCCATTACTTAATTACTGTAAAACCAGAAATTTTTGCGTGCATGAAACTTTCACAAATTTTGCGAGTGGTCGAGATTCGCTGAAGTTTCATGCCGTGAAATAATTAAATCACAACTGGAACAACATAAAAATTATTGCAATTCGCAAAAGTTTCTGGATGTAAAATTGGCTGTCATTAAAAATTCGCGAAAGTTTCTGGTTTTATAGTAATTCTTCCATTTCATTAGCTCCTACACATTACTGTCACTCATGTACATGTATGATCATTTGACCCTATGACCTTTGACCACTTGAAGCCAAAATCAAATACATATATGTTAATTTTTTTTCATGTTTATACACAACCTAAAAACATAATGCCTCTGGCACCATCTTCTGTGGCCGAGACATGCAAAGTCTAATAGTTATCCATTGCAAAAGACTTTGGAATGATGCAGATCAATATGCAATAAAGAATATCTTACTTCATCCCGACTGTATCCCCTATATGAAAAGGGAGTCTTTTACCTTTGGAGTATTGATGCTACTAGGAGGCTGTTGGGTTCCTGGGAAACTTGGTGCTGGGAAATCATCCCCAAGACCGGTCATTGTTTGAGCACCTGCTTCTTCTCCTTCGATAACATCTTTAAAAGAAATAAAAATATATAGTTATAACATGAGGCCTCACGCTAGGGTCATACATCACTGATCATCATTTAATTACCGACATTACAACTGCTAATCAACTATTGTTATCACAAGCCTAAAAATCTGCTTGACTTTCGAAAATGTCCATCAGCCCACAGTAGTGATAGCTTTGAATGTATACTTCACCACAGTTCCTACCATCGATGTGAAAGAAAGTTAGAAATAAAAAATTACCTTTGAAAAAAGTAAAGTGTCAGTCATAATGAGATTGGAAATTATACTTTTTCAGGGACTGGTGAATTCATAGCTCATAGGGGTTTCAAAGTCACAGTTTCAACAAATATGTCATTTCTGTGTTAAAGCTGGTGAGTAATATGTTATTTGTACCCATCATTTAGGGTTGGTCATCTATAGTTGAAACAATCATCTAGCAGTCCATAGAAGAAAAAAAAAAATGGAATGCCAAAAGACAGACAAAGAAAATGTATTATTTGCATGGGATGTTTTATCATAAATAACTTTGATGGCACACTCATAGAAAACTGAAGTCAAGATTACTTCAGTTCAAACCCATTAGACATTAGATGTATTAAAAGGAAACAAGTTTCGGAAAGGTTGATATCAGCAAAACACTTACCTTCTCCACCTCTGGTGACAAAGTCTTCATCCAGTAGAGGCATATCAAGACGGATCTTTCTTATACATGTCTGTAAAAGAGATGGAAAAAGAGCATAAACACAATACACAAAACTCAGTACAACATACAAATTTACTGAAATAGTCTTACTCTTGAAAAGCCAGTATCTTAAAGGAAATTGTTATTGGGTTGTGTTCTACCACTATATCTATCCACAAATAAGGAAATAAAGGAAATCATTATTCTGACCCTTTCAACTTTCAACCCTACACTGGACATTACCTTCAAACACACAAAATATATATCACATTATTCTTTTTATACCTGCACTGTTTTCTTGCTACCCAGCTTCTCGACGCGTTCAATGACATCGTCAAACGGCATCTTGGGAAAGAGACGATGAGCCCAGTGCTCCATGACCCGCATCAGACGGTCAAGGTCAGACGCCTCATGACCTTTGCCCTTGAATTTGACTTTCTCAAAGTGTTTCACCAGAACTGGGAGTCCCCTGTCTCCAGTCAGTCTGAAAACGATAAAGAAAAGACTTCAGCAATGATGGTGTGATTAAAGATATGTTACTCAATTTGCGGGGATATTAGATGTGGACTTTGGATTAAGAATGCAGTGAATAATAAACAATATCAAAGAAATAAAGAAAAGACTATAATCAGTTATCAAAAATTTACATGAATTTTTTGCAGATACAGTGATATGAGTAATGACTAGTTATTTTTAATGGCAAGTCCAAGGTATTATGTCCCATACATTATGGACTGCATCAAAGTTTTGAGTAATAGTATACCTGATAAATGTATTAAAGGAGAATATAACCCCAAACTTGTATGCACTTTAACAGAAGCAGAAAAATCTTAGAAGCATATCACTGAAAGTTTTTCATGCTAATGAGATGCTATGAAGTTTTTGTGCTCTCTCTTTATAGGTAATAAATCAGAAAATTATCAGATTTCAGCTTTGAAACAGAGAAAATTGAATTATCAACATTGTGCTTGAAATATACTGAGAAATAAATTTATGAACACCATATAATATAGAAATCAATAACACCATGTGAACGTGCAAAAAAAAAGTACTAACATGGCGAGGGGACTAACGCACGGCTAATCCGAATCAAACACTAAGATACATGTAGTATAGTAAGAAAACACTAAGATTGTAGACCCGTTTTATAAAACTATTAAATACATGGTTGTGAGTTTGTGCGTTAGTGCAATCCAGCAACACGCAGGTTTTTATCGTGGTGTCTAACACACTCGGCTACGCCTCTTGCGTTACACTCGGCTACGCCTCTTGCGTTAGTACACCACGATAAAAACCTTTGTGTTGCCAGATCGCACTAATGCACTCCCAACCATGTATTAATAGTATACTATACTTTCAATATGTATGTAATGTTCCTTAATAGTCCAAACATATGGGGGAGTGTACACAAAATGAGCAAATACATCAGATTTGCCCTTGAAATTTATATATGTGGGCTACTTTGCATCAGAGAGACTTGTATTTGCATGAATTGAGCTAGCATATATTCAATGTGTGTCAGTGAATTTTCCACCATACTGCAGAAGTACAGATCTAAGTCTGTCCATGAACTGAAAATTTGATAAGTATTAAGCTACTGGAAACTGCAAAATGCATTTATCTTTCATGTTAGAAAACCTAAAGGTCACTGCGGTGACCAACGTGGTCCTACACCAACCCTTTAACCATTCAAAATGCTCCCCCCCCCCCCCCCCCCCCAGCTATGCAACTGATTCTCTTCTCCAGTAGAAGCAGATGATGCCAATCACTGGAAAGCTCATCAGGGCCCTGTTTCATAAAACTTGTCATCGATAATTAACAACTGCCAAAGTTCTACAACAAATTTGCTCTCAGCCAATCAGATGCAAGTATTTCAGTAGCTTATATCAGTTATTGCAGCTTGTTATTGATAACAAGTTCTATGAAATGGTTCCCTGGAGAAGACTTTGCTCAGTAGATAGCACTATAGTAGACGGGTCTATGGACACTTTTATGTACCACTTTCCCTTCCATATATACCTATCTTCCCCAGGGCTTTGAAAATAAATTGTGTATTCACCTTGTAGCATCCAGTTTAGGGATAGGTTTCCTGTTGACCACCCTTTTAGCAGCAGGAGCATCTCCTCCTTCCCCTCCTGCAGGATCCAGGAGCGTATCCAGGAGCCCTGTAGCAAATTTTGAAAATAAAGAAATACAGAATTATAACATCTAAAAGGATGAATGGTGTTCTTTACTTCATCAAAAAGATTTATCTCTTAGGGCAATTTAGAGGTGGTTATGGTCATGGATCAGAGTGGAAAACTGGTTTTTCTCCACTCATAGGCCCTTGCCTATGTGGGACTGCGTCCAACATTCACTGTTGCAGCAGTCAAAAACAGACAACAAAATTGCTCTAAGCAAGATTCTATTTTCTTAGATTTGGTAGATTACCTGATTTAGGGACTCTTCAACTCTTACTGTGCCACAAATTTGGGGATTCAGAATTGAAAGTGAAATTTTAAATAATTATTTTCCTCTCATGTATGAATGATCTAGACTGGAAAAAGGCCTGCTGATACACACAAAAGCTATTGAAGCCTATTCACACGTAAAAGCTAGTCTGGACTCTCTGGAGTACAAGGTTATCTTCAGATAAGCTTGTACATGTATAAGTGGTTTTTCTCTTTGTGCACCAAAATAAATGAATCTGTTTATTCTTTACTTTGAAATTAATCAACTAGAAGATACTTCTTTAAAGTTTGACCCCCCCCCCCAAAAAAAAAAAGAATTAAAGGGTTGTGTTCAATTTTGTGTGTGCACTACAACCCATTGCCGAGAAAGTTATTAATCAGTAGCCATCTCGGCTCTAGTCCTTTACAATGCTTTTAAAATAAGTTTAGCCCCCCAATCTCATTAGGGTCTACCTTCATTCTGCTGTCCGCTGGTGTTGAGTAAGTTCTCTTGGTCATTATCATCATCTAATGCAGGAAGTCGGGTCACAGCAGGAAGTTCATCATCATCAAAGTCATCTTCAGGTCCCATGAGGTCATCAAGGTCAAGGTTGATTGATGTCTCCATGTCTCTCTGATGTGATGCTGGCTGAAAATATTTCATAAAATCATGAACTGACAGATATGACGGATAAGACATGGAATAGCTAAATAGATCGATCATCTAGATCCACTCACAGTCTCACACATTTGCAACTTGCAAGGTTATTGTATTTGTAAATGACATCGCACTCCGTATCTTCATACTGAGAAGAATTGCTTCTTCTTTTTTTTAGAATAACCAATTTTTTTATTAATATTATTAATATTCACATCTTTCACGATTCCTCATCAATTTTGTGAAAATCTGACACCAAAGGTAACAACCATTGACAACAGAATAGACCTAATTCAATTTTCACAATTAGTGAAACAGTTGTGACATAGAGCTAGACCCTCTAGTAATTTTCAATTTTCAAATCATTAAAAGACGAGTTACATTACGGTAGTCGTAGACATTTCAGATAAAGAACGCCATACGTAAGGCGGCTTACATGCATGGCTAACCCGCCGGGGCCGGGGATCAGGCGCGCTGGGGGAGCATGAGCAAGCTTTTCTTAAGTTGGAGTGCGCTGCAGGCCGCGGCCGAAGCTCGAAGCAAGCGTTCACCGGTATTTCTGAAATGGTCTTAGATATTTCTATATAATGAAATCTTATTCACTAACAGTAAGCCACTCACCTTTCCAAAGGGCAATAAATACATACATTTAGGCGACAAAATCTTTAAATACTTACATTTTTTACCTGTTCCGGATGATGTTTTCCAACTTAAAATTAAAATTACGCGCGCTCAAGGATTATGGTGGCAAAAAAGACATTAACAAAAAAGGAAAAAATGCAGGATTAACGGAGCATTTTCTCGTTCAGAGCTGAAGAAGAATTAATCAGAAACATTCTAGGCCAAATAAAATTGAATTATAGTTTCTCCTTGGGATTTTTAGAAAAGGAGAAGAAGGGGATTCTATTCATTTTATATTTTATTTTTTCCCGTACACACAAATGCTACTGGGCCGTGTTCAACACAAAATCTTTGTAATAAAATTTTACATATATATTACCAGCATGCACTGCAGAATGATCAGTCTCAAAACAAGTTGAAATTACGTACACTGACTATCAAAATGATTTTTTGTTATTTTGATGGGCTAAATTTCATCAGGTTCTTCTTTATTTCATGTCTAATAAAAATATCAATTAAGAAAAAACATCGATGCGCCGGCTGAAGAAAGGAGGGAGGAGGAGACGATCGAGAAACTAGGAATCAATCTTATTCGGCCCTATATTGGTTTTGTTTGAATTTTCTGCATAATTTTATCAGTTCTGTTCAGTTATATGTGCTCTCTATAAAGGTGTTATTACTTTTCAAATAGGAGATAATCGTTTTAGGAGACGTCTGGAAAATCATGACATTCCTTATTATTTTTCAACTTCGTCTGAAGGATGATACCGGGATATGGGGGGGGGGGGGGGGCGGTAGAGCTAGGGAGGCACGCGACGCGCGGCCGGGTAGTCCACTGCCTGGACTGTTCGCGCACGAACGCGATCCGTTGAGAAAATAATACACCCCCAACGCTAAAACTGATATAGCCCTTCCAAATCGACCCTCGCAAAGTTTTTTCGACGGGTGAAATTATGGGGATCGCGCGATTAGTGGAGAGTCGCGCTCTGTGTGGGATATACGTGTAGAGAAAGAGCAGCGTTAGGGAATAAACCAAATATAAAAAACGGATAGAATCTAGACTAGCGGCCGGGTTGAACTGGGACGTTTTTTAACTAAAATAACAGTAATTAACATTTTTATCAGGAATTCAACAAAAATGTCGAAATTGACAAATGTAATCAATCATGCAAAGTGCTTTACTTTACTATTATACCGAGTTTACAAATCAAGTGCTTCAGTACGTGACCTTACCAGCAGCAGTTTTGTTTTTGGATGATTTTATACATTTTTTTTTTCTTCTCCTGAAAACCATATTTTTAGCCAGTGGCACAACGGGGTCATAGCCGCCATGTTCATCCCCTGATCGAAAACAGGGGCGTCGATCCGTTTTTCAGATTAGGGGGGGGGGCAATGAAGGTATAGGCCATGTCTCATAATTACTAGCTTCTCCACGGTTACATGATATAATAATGTGACTTTTTTTTTTAATGGCGATAAAACCTGGGTGGGAACCATCGGCGCTGAAGTATTTTCAAGGGGGCTAAGACATTTAAAATCTAGGGAGGGGGGGGGGGGAGGGAGTGTCCTCATATTTTTGTCGGGCACAAAGTAAAAAATGGTTGTCTTTTTTTTTCTGGCGTGGCGTTGTTGGCAAATCATATAAGGGAAATCGGCCAATCGCCCCTTCTCCCCTCCCCAATAAGGCCGCCCCTGCAGTCATTCTTATATATTCAAGCACAACCTAAATAAAAGACAAATATATCATACCAAGATTGGTGTATATAATTTTATTACCGTTCAAAATACCCATCATTTCAAAGCACACTATTGCAAAACATATTAATATGCACAACAAATGAATAACCAAAGATGCGGACTTGGCCATGCACTTGACAAAAGTTTAGTGCAATAATAAATAATGAAAATTAAAAAGTAACTGTAAAATGTAACATTATTCGTTTATGATATAAAAACACAATGCAGGAGCAGGAAACACTCTTCATTCTCTGTACAATATGAAATTAAGCAAGTATACTGTATTGAAATCAAATATCAATCTTATCTTACTACCATTTTGTTTTCTTTTTGTTCTTTTCAAGGGGATATATGAGAGAAAAAATATAAAGTGCTCTCTTATTCCTGGTACTTTTTTGCTGTAGTTATTCATTAATTAATTTTTTTTTTTTAGGAAGGTCGAGCATAAAAAAGAATGATAGTATTCTATTGAACAGCTAGGAAGTGAACAAGTCGAGGTAATCTTTTTTGCAATGACCAATGTATTGTAGAAACTGGAAACAAAATTACATAAGAAAATCCGTCATTATTGATGGTGAGGTTGTTCAAGACATGTATTAATTTTAAAACATCAAATACTTAATACCTAGTAGAAAGTGTACCATTTTATGAATTGTTTTTAAAATCATATTAAGTTTGGTAATATGCAATAAGACTTGCCTCTGTCAGCTGAATTCAAGATTTTCATTATTTCTCTTGAATACTATCTCGATTCAAATACTGCTGTGATTTATCATTTTGATGTATAAAAAAGGCCTCATTGAATATAAAGCATTTGAACACTGTGCAAACTTTCAAAATTCAAATGAAAATATCCACAATAATAATGTTGATGAAATATATTATCCATTTCAGTAACTAGAGAAAATTACTTACATGATTTTGGGATCTTGCTATATATGTCTTCCGAGTCTTGTACAAAAGATAATGGACAATTTTGAAAGAAGCAACTGAAAACTAGTATGTAGTTTTAAAATAAAACAAAGTATCTCACTGCATGACGAAATCACTTCGATTCTAACACAGCATATATACATATGTTGGTTTCTTTGTAAAGTGATACAAGATGATATAGCACACAAAAGATCCAAGTAAATACATTATCCATTGCATGCACACAAAATGAAAGAAGATATAAAACAAAATACAAGTCTACATTGTGAATCTAAAAACTGAGAAAATAACAGATGAAACATTGTGATCTTAAAACTGTCAAAAAACTGAAACCTTACTGATTTGTTCATAATTTTATTCAAAGATATAATGGGACACAGATAATTATTATCTACATCTATATAGTTTTTTACTTTCACACACTTGGGTAACAGTTACATATTCTCTGAATAATCAAAGGATCATTATGTATCTCACAATCACATAATTATAAACAAGTATATTTGATCAGTGGAACCAGTGGCGGATCTACACAGAGGGGAAACCGGCCCGTGCCCCCTCTTTTGAAACCCAACTGGCATAACTTAAGTACACAATGAACAAAAAAAGGCCCCTTTATTGTGTATTTTTCCGGCTCTGTGCCCCCTCTTTTACAAAATCCTGGATCCGCCCCTGAGTAGAACCACCAGGATGTCAAAGAGGCGGGGGGGGGGGGGGGGATGTTATTGCCAATTATATATATCTATACAGTAATACTGACATGGTTCATTATCATGGAAAGTATAGCAATACTCATAAAAGGCAAGACACACTTATACAATCATACAGTTTATGTAACAATAAAATACCATTTTATACATTGGAATGTAAATGACTCTTTATACCAGAAAATCACAACATCATGAAATACATGGAGATAATGTTCAGATTCAACTGAGAAGTAATGTGGCATGCAAAAAAACTTCAAATCATGACTGAATTCATGATTTAGAGCAAAACATGTGCACTTCAATCCAGAAGTAATACAGCATTAGAAGAAAAAAAATCTTAGGGAATTCTCAAACATGAAGGACAGAAATTAAGAAGTGTCTACCGTTTAGCCAATGGTGGGAACCTCTGTGATATCTTTATTGCACATTGAGATGAAAACTCCTGGTACCACCATCAGCTTGGTAGAATAAGGTCTTAACATCCTTTTCAACAAAACAATATCATGATTAAAACCATAGAATAATCCTATCCTATCAAATTATCCACCATGGGCATAATTATGTACCTATATATTCACTGACCCCTACACTTTGATCGCAGTTATCATTTGGGATTATAAGGTCGTAACTCAGTAGTTGTAACCTTTCCAGGCAAATGAGTTCAGAATGCCAATGTCCTTCAAAGCTCCTTTTGCCACTCTCTGAGAGTCGGATGCCTTTTCTCCACCGTTTCTGCTTAGTCTATCCACCATGTCCTCTATTTCATCTCTCGTCATCTGTTTGTTAGGTCGATGGGCGATTATAGGCTTCTCCTTGGGGACCTATAGTCAATAAGAGGTAGAGAAGTGATTTTTTCATAATTTCATTGGGATAAAATAAAGAAACTTTATACATGTTTGGTAATGTACTCATAATCTACCTTTGAATTATTGCTACCCCTTTTCTTTCTACATCCATTGGAATTGGGACAAAGGTTCCACAATTTTTCACTTATATTTTGTTTCTGTCCCTGGCGTTCTATGGTTGTATTCTTTGATTATGTACACATTTTTTTTTTGAGGGGTGGTGTGGTTAATTCTTTCTCAAGCAATTAAAATGATGATGATGATGATGATGATGATGATGATGATGATGATGATAATAGTTATAATGATGATAATGATGATCATGAATAATAATAGTGATGACAAAAAAAATATATTATGTATATGATGTATTCGGATGTGTCATATATACATAAGTGAAATATTAATTAAAAATTATTTTTAAAACTAATTATTATTTCAGGAATATTATTATGAATATATGTTTCATATGTTTACATTGAACTTGTAAAGTATGGTAAAATTTAATCTCGGAAAATATATAGGAAATAGAAGAATGAAGAGAAATATCAAAGAACTTTTCTGTTTATAATCATTGCAATGAATCACAATTTTTTTTCCATCTCAAATATATTACCTGATACAATCTCTCGACCAGCTGATCAACCTCAAAGTCGGTAGCCTTTTGGTAACCCATATGCATGTCATCTGGCTTGGTGATAGTACCCCATGGACGTTTGGAAGTGCGATGAGGAACAGACATAATTATTTACTCCTGTGTTCAGCCCAACACTCTTCTACACTCAAGCTGGTTAATTGTGGGAGGCAGCCAAAGATGAGCTATGGCAGTCTAATTCTGTGCAGCTCTGAAAATTAAAAGTGAAATGATTTGAAGGTGAAAAGGACTATCAAAATGGGAATAATCTATCTATCTAGTACCATTACAGTCTTTAAAAAAAAAAAAAAAACCCATTCATATTAGATACTGTGGCTCAATCATTTGGGCGAACTTACTCACACTTATATGCAAGGTTAAAAAGATAGGGCCAATCACATAATCATTCGTAATCGTATATATATATGGCGAACTCTTTTTTATGACTCTTTTGAGTTTAAGTATTGGCAATTTTTGGCATCATTTTTAAATTCTATTAATATTAGATAATATATATTTACATAATAATCACAGAAGAGTTGACACTCACCAGTGAAATACTTGAAATGCGGAGATATAAAGCTCCACTTTATTCTAATAATACCCGCGTCGCGTTGTCAGGTACGACAGGTGTTCGTTGCTACGGCTTTAGTATCCGCATTCTCTCGTAAACCTCCTACGGTTCATAATTAGCTTTTTGAAAAGTAGGATGAAAAAGTACAAAGTCGTCTCAAGAGGGCGTTAGACTTATTCATTTTTCGAGAAAGGGAGAAAAATAATTTTGCTGCTGTTTAGAGTTCATGTGTTTTTATTTCTTCTGATGTAAGTTAATTTCTAGCTAACAATTAGTCATTGTTTATTGGATTTAGGTGTAAGTGTCATTTGAATTAATCTTCGAATTCTTGTAGATTTCCGTTTTGATAGTCTGATCTTTAGACTGTAGTCCCACCTCCTCATAACTGTGTTATCGGCATGTCCTACTTTTTAAGGTCGTGAAATTTTTGGCGTTGTCGTTGAGTCGTTACGTTATTATTATGTCCCGACTTCAAGGTCATGTGTATAGAAAAGTGAAAAAAAAATAGGAGTCAAGACTCAAAGAAGAAAAAAGAAGAAGAAGAAGAAGAAGAAGAAGAGGAAGAGGAGGAGGAGGAGGAACCACCTGTACTTTGAAGAGGAAGAAAGAGAGAGAGAGAGAAAAAAAAAGAGGATCGGGATGATGTTGGGGTAGGGGGAAAGAGCAGGAAAGGAGATAAATCAGTGACAGTGACAGTGCCTAGTGGCAAAATGACAAATCATTCTGACAAATTTTTTGTTGAGAAACAAGGGGGCCATAAATAAGTAAAAAAAAATATTCTGCCCCCCCCCCCCAAAAAAAAAGAAGACAATATAGAAAGTGAAATAGTAAAAAAAAAAAAAGGAGAAAAGATTCTACCAACAAACATAACAAACATCCTCCTCCCTTTTGGAAAAAATAAAAATAAAAATTAAGCTTTTAACAGTAACAAATAATAAATTTAAAACAACATTGACTCTACCCCCACCCCAAACATTTGTGATAGTTGTTAATTTGTGACCCTTCTTCTTTCTTCCATGGTAGTGCAAGCCACTGGTGCTGTTGTATTGTACACTTTGGGCAAAATACAGACACATCTGATGAAAAGGGACCTTAAATATTTTATGTTTTTCTTCTTTGTGCAGTATTGAATCCTAACATCTATCAGTTATGGCTGCACAATCTGAAGACAACCCAGCCGAGGTCTCGGGGGAAGCCAGTGTACCGTGTATGGCCTTTGTGGATATGCTGATGATGATGGGCATTGACAGAAAACTGGCTGAGAAGGTAAACAACAGAAGCAGTTAATTCCAATGTTGAAGAATTCTGGTAATGAAAGAAATAAGTTCTCAAATAATAAAAGAAAACGTACTTTATATTCAACACTACAAATAAATCATATCTGCCAAACGATCTTAGGAGTAACTGAGTAATAAGCAAAGAAAAATAGAAAATGTGTGTGTGTGTGTGTGCGCGTGCGTGTGTGTGTGTGTGTAATCTATACCTTGTTCAGTTAAATTGTACTATTGTTGTTTATTTATGGATGGCACGTTATGGAAATATATAATTTGTATTGTGTTTAGTGCCATGTTGAATTATATTGTGTAATTAATGCTTAATTTGTAATTATTCGTTTTGAAAAACTGAATCAAGGAATAAAAAAATTATGAAAAGAAAAAAAAAAAGTAATTGAGTTTTGACAGACATGTATCAATCAAAATAAAATATTATTTAAGTCTGGGATTGACCATTGATGTCACCATCCATAAGATGTGACTGAGATTCAAACCTGGGTCCAATCAGAGTCAGTTTGTAGGCAAATACAAAGAGTTGCCAATAGACGTTACTGCTAGACCATCTCCTGATCAGGAAAGCAAGCTCTTAGTCTTGACTTAATACAGATGGAGCAGAGAGCAGCTTGTGGCATAGAGTTACATGTATGTATATTTTAATTTGCAAAATAAAATATTCAAAGAACAAAAATGATATTCCGACTCTTAATAGACCATGAAACTTGAATAAACAGTGTCTCTCATTTTCATGCTTTTATTTGAATTATCTTGATATGACGGTGGATTTAACCCTTATAGGAAAAGAAACTGACCTAGAATTACCAAGTGGGATATGTGACATTGAGTCAGTGACATTGTTGCAAAGGACAGTTTATCAAATGAATTAAGAGTACCCTACTGTGGCGGTTATCTGATCAAATTGTCCCTGATTGATTTATAGTAACTTCTGTGTTCATAGACCATATTACTGTTTAAGCACAAACTTTATGTTGAACAATTTTTTTATCCTCATTTTGTTCCAGGCAGTTCAAACAACCGGAAATGTTTCAGCAGAAGCTGCAGTATCATGGGTATTTGAGAATGCGGACATGTCTGCAGGCGGTGTTCTGACAGAAGAAGCAATGGTAAGATTTTATCTTGAAGTATAGGATATGGCCTGAAGGGAGCCCCCTGGACATTGAATGTATAATTTGATAAAATATTTCATTTGCAAGCTATTCTTCATTTATCAATAGAAAGAGCCTTCCTTTTTGCCTGTAAACCTACATGACATGCACATGCTTAGAATTATTCAAATTCTTAATTGATATGAATTCACTTGATGTCAAGCTTCCATACTACAGTTAACTTTGCAGAAGTCGAATCTGTTGGGACCACAAAAAAAACTTTGATTTATGCAAAATTCGACTTAGGAATTTAAAGGGAAATCCAACCTTAATAGCAAGTTGCTTTGAAAGAAAGAGGAAAAATCAGAGAAGCAGATTGGTGAAAGTTTGAATGAAATCGGACAAGCAATAAGAAAGTTATGAATTTTTGAAAGTTGTAATCACTATACATATGGGAATTTCAAATTGGCCGAATAGGTAATGTCACTGTGATGTAGCTGTGGACAACTCCCCCATTTGCTCCAACACACAAAATGACTAAAATGTCACTCTTTTCAAAATGTATTACTCAGTAGGATCTTTTTCTTTCATGAGGACCTATAACAATATGCTATCTCCAATATATTTTAAGTACTAGTACTGCCCCGAGGGTAAAAGTGCCTCGAAGAAAACTGCAAATTAATGATATTTTTGTGCACGACATATGGGAGAGTTGTCCACAAAAATGTCACAATCGACTCACCAAATTGCCAATTTGAGATTTGCATAGATGTAGTGATCTCATATTTCAAACATCCATAACTTTCTTAGTCCTTGTCCGATTTCTTTCAAACTTTCACCATCCTGTTTTTCTTATTTTTCTACTTTCACACAAATCATCTCATTACCAAGGTTGGATTGCCCTTTAAGTAAGACATGTTTTGCATAGTTTGGTAAAAAAAATTGATTCGACTTAGGGAAAGTTCAACTTATGTGACTTCGAGTTATGCAAAGCTAACTGTGTATATATATATATATATATAGCCAGTACATGTACACCTAAAATTTAGTTCTTGAAGATGACAAAAGATAAATGATTAAAAAATTTGAAACTCAAAGTGACTCTGATCAGAGTTTTCTTTTCAGCTCTATTAGTGATAGTCTCATAGAACATTAAACAAACATGCCATGGACAATGTTTGAAGAAAGGTTCCCACTATGATTTTATTTTTCCAATTTCAACCAGGACTTTGATAACGTCAAGATGGTGTTTGCCGTCAATTCCTCCTTGAAGATGGGAGTCGGTAAAGTAGCTGCTCAAGTTGGCCATGCATGCCTGGGTCTCCACAGGATACTAATGAGAGAGCAGGAGCAGTATGCGGAGCAACTGCTACGGTGGGAAGCTGCTGGGTAAGTTTGGTGTTTTTTACAAGTTATGCCCTAACATAGTTTATGCCAAATTTAGACAAAATGGAATAGGTGGAGTGTTGTCAGTAATGGAAGAACTTTAAACCTCTCTTTTCCCCTTTGTATGAAGCCAAGTGTTGGCTATATCTCAATAATTAATTATAACTTTCACTCATGCTTTGCTAAATGAACAATCGTTATTATTCAAAATGGTTGCCAGAATGGATGAGGATATGCACAACAGAAAGTTAGAAAGGGATAAAGCCGAGTTGTTTCTTATCTTAACAGTGGGCATTTTTAGTCAATATATCCTAAATAGTGAAATGAGTTATATTAGTGAAACAAAGGAACTAATGACTAATGAATGATCAAGTTGTTGAAGAGAAAAAATGAAAGTCATACTCATGTTCAAATGCATCGGCAAATTATGACTGGAATAGGACTGTTTAGATTAAGCAATGATAAAGGCTTACTTTTGAAATGTTGATATTGATGTAGGACTATCTAATTAATTTCTTATCAAAGTCCACAAATGTATTGCCTTGATCTCAAACCCATGAAATGTTGTTTCCAAGCCCATCAATCTATCAACAGCTGTATACTGCCTCCTTTAGTCCTTTTAATTACATTCTCACCCCCACTGTCAAATGCTTGCTTATTTTTCATGTTTCCAACAGAGAGGGCAAAATTGTTTTGAATGGGGAGTCGAAAGAAAGGTTAGAACAACTGCAGTCTCAGGCGGTGTCTCTCGGTCTTCCCAGCTACCTTGTACAAGATGCAGGCAGAACACAGGTAGTGAATCAGCTGTATGACACATGCCCCAGTGACAATTGCTCTGTGGTTAATTCTAACACTAAATGTAGTCGAATTCCCAACTTGAACCATGTACTCAACACTCAACCTAACCTTAACTTTGATCTACATGTAAAAACTCTATTGCAACCAGGCTTCTCGGGCAGAAAAAAATTCACACGTGGTTCAAATTGACAGAAATGTGGCATTACCGAATCCCATGGGGGTGATCTGAGAGGACAAAAGCAATTTTGCAGGTTGAAAGTATGCATTGACACATTTTATTGGTCCATATTAAGTGAAATATGACCTCATGACATCCCTGAGAGGTGTCGGTACTCTTGTGTGAGGAATCTACACTGTCATGGTTTTTATTTCCTGAAATCTCTCAACCTTGGTAGCAACACCAAGGGTGTTATGTACTGGTGAGAACGCTGATTGCAACCACAACCCTGACCGATATCTCAGATCAGGTGAAGCCTAGAGAAATTTCACTGGAGTATGTGTCAGATTGTTTAACTAGAAGAACTATAATATCAAATTACTGAAAAAGGAGAATTTTTTAATTTCAAATATGTACCGGCATAGTGTACATCACATGAAGCGTTAAAGCCCATCAGAATGTAGTTAGCAGAGGTATTCCTTGTATTTAAATGCTTATAGTATTTCAGAGTATTGATGTGAATCTCCCTGCACCTGCCCTTAAGCTGGGCCTACTTATTATTTATTGTTTGATGGATTTTGTCTGTTCTTTACAAATTATGGAAATGTTGAATTTACTAACTAATATGTGACCCGACGCCTCAAAACCTACAATAAGTCGCCAAAATAATTTTTTTGTTTAATGAATTTTCTGAAAGTAGAGATTCTCAGCTTTCCAATGGTATATCACTTGCCTAGTTTACTCAATGATAACACCTTTAAATATCACATTCAGAATCAGTATGTAACCAGCAATTAATAACTCCTATTCAGAGAAAATGGCCATTTAATTTTGGAACAAAAGAGTGCTAAACCTTCGCTCTCTGTGTGCAACCAAGTAAAACTGGGTATTCAAATGGCCATAGCAACCGGTATGAAGGGATTATTAGATTAGGCTGAATTTTGGCATGCTGCTCAAAGAGGACCTATTCATTACTCACTCCAAAAATCAATTTAATACCTTTAGAGGTAAAGTAGTAATTTGGCATTGAATGAAAGTATTTCAAAAGCAAATTTCGGCGATTTCAATTTTTTAGCTCGACAGGTGAAAAAAAGGAGTCATTTTAAAATGCCCCCAAAACATATTTCTAAGTCGAATTACGACTCAAAAAATTGAGACATGATAGAATGATAATGAAACTACCCATTTTTATCAAAAACAGAAAATCGACTGATCCAAGCAAATTTACTATTTTGGGCTGTTTGCTACGTTGTGGTCCGTGCGACTTATTGTAGGTTTTGAGGCGGCGGGTCACACACGCACATATATATATATATATATATATATATATATAGATGAGATTTGTTTGTCATGATACACATTTTTATGATCTATAAGTAAGGACAGAGGAGTAAGAATTTCTAAAGTGCGAAATGATAACAGTAAGAACTTTTGAATGCACCAGTATTGGTGTAATGATGGAAGGTTTTTTAATGAATTTCATTATTGTTTCTGTTTCTTGTCATTCACAGATTCCGGCAGGGTCATGTACAGTCTTATCAATATTTGGAATGGCTAGCAAGGTGGATCAAGTGACTGGAAAGCTAAAGCTTCTTTGACGTAAAGACCTTTATTCAAAGAAGATATTTATGTGGAAAAAAACTACCAAATCTACAACTTATTAACCAGCAAGGTCAGCAGCTTGCCAAAGCATTAATATGAGAAAATGATGCTTCAGTGTTTGTGGTTTGTCTGCGCATTCACCAGTGGTTGGAGTGTCAGCGCATGCTGTTCATAAAGGCTTCAGGTCAACAGTTGTCTTGTCATCATCGTGAAAGCTCGAATCCTTGGGGGCTGAAATTTGGACCAGACTGTGACGTCGCAGCATGGCTTGGCTACTATGCCCAAAACAGATCAAATTAAATCTACCTGTATGTATGATCTCAAATTTATAGAGAGGAGACTTCTTATAGAACACTTTAAAAACAAACTCTCATTACAACAAGGTAATGCCGCCGGTCCCAATTCAGTATGTTATTGCATTTAGCCCAGGGGGGTGTTTCATAAAAGCTGTTCGTAAAGTTACGCATGACTTTACGAACGACTTGAATATGAAGTGCCAGCTATCATGCCCAAAGTTTTTCCTGATGTTTTAACAAAAGATGACTGTATTTCCAATAACCTCAATTAAATTACGTCAAAAAATATACTTTGCAATAAAAATGTTTGTTATAATAAGAATGTTAATTTACATCTGCACAGTTCAACTTTAGTTGATGCAGTTAAAAATGATTGAGCATCCCATTTGGCTTATCATATTTAAGTCATTCGTAAAGTCATACGTAACTTTACCCAACAGCTTTATGAAACACCCCCCAGATATAGCAAACAATATAACAAGGTAACTTTCTTGGTCCAAAAAAGTTAGAGTTTTCACTGTATTTGAATGTTGTTCTTGAAATATCTTTTGTGTAAACAGGCAATGGCTGCCAAAAGATACAGATATTTATCGTTAAAATAAGTTTTTAACAAGAATCATATGCTTCTAAAGGTTTTTTATTCTTTTTAAATTAGTTTTTCATTTTTACTGTTTTGTAAATGATTTAATTTGACAACGTTGCCCTTCCCCGCGACCCTCCTGCAAATCAGTACTGCCTCTAAAAGATTGGAAATATTCAGTTAATACCTTCATGCATACATTTATCTTGTATTTTCTCAAAGATGTGTTGTGTTCTTTGGGATATTGGGAGGTATGACATACATGTAGATAGTGAATAGATCACTGGGCCTAACAAATAGAAAGGCTAGTTTTAAGTGCATTATGACTTCCTATTAAATGTATTTTTAAACGGTGTCTGAAATGTCCTGTGGAAAGGAAAATATTGAATGTACATGTACATGTAAGCTCTTGTGCATGAACTGCCATGTTTACACAATGTATGTTACAATTTTAGTATTATAGGTAGCTACAATGTGAAATTTATTTATTGAAGAGATACATATGCAAAAGAAAAAAAACAAGAAGAAAGAAGGCATATATGAGTGAATTCATATGACTCAAATATTGAAGAAGTGCCAAAGAATATGATTCAAACACCTCTACGGTCTACATTTGCTATATAATTCTTTTGGTCATTTTATTACACCTGTATTTTCGCCAATGAGAATAAAATTGAATTTATGCAATTTTATCTTGTCTAATGCTATTAATTGGCCCTGGACTCTTGTCTTATAAAGAGTTGTGATTGATCGCATTCATTTGCTACTCAACTCGAGTTAGACATCAGTCACAACTTTATACATAATGGATAGGTGATTGTATTTGTAGCTTTGTGAACGACGCAAAGACTGGTGCTTGATTGGGATCTACTCCACCTCTTCAGAAGACATGGTCTGGATTGTGAATATTGAATAAAATGTCTACACCATATGACAATAAATTGGAACCTCGTTTATATAGAACACTGTTATGACAAACTTTCACTATAACTAAAATAATTTTGCTGGTCCCACTTCTTTGAATCTATTTTTTTTTAAAGCTCTGATAAAACAAGGTTTTGGTATAATAAGGTAATTTTCTTGGTCCCAAAGGTTGGTATTCTACTAGCTCAGTTGAACCCGACAGTCTGAAGTCGCGTTTAATGAAAGGAAAAGTTAGACCTCGGTCGAACTTCCTTTGTTAAACTAGCCTTTAGATCCAGAGTCGAGTTTAAATTTTAGCAGAATACAGGCCAGAGTGTTTTATTGTAGTGAGGTTCCACTGTACATGTATATAGTGTGTATCACATTATGATGTTATGTCTCTATGAAGGACTTTGGACAGTATTACCTCGATTGAAGCTCCACACTCCACAGCCAATTGCACTCTAATCTGATAGTGGTTCCTGGACCTGAAGTCAGTGTAATAATTGCCAAAGTATTCTAGAACTGAAAGTCTATCTGAGACATACTGATGTGATAATGTAGTTATGCACTTTTCAAAAAAAATTATAGTTACAGTATTATTATCATTATCATTATTATCAAAACATACAAAAGAACAAAAATTTCACCAGGCACCTGCTTCATTTGTGGACATTCTCACACAGCCCAAATACATCTAATTTTGACATAAAATAAAACATTGGCATGCATACAAAGAGTTTTAAAGTTGATTAGCTGGCACTGTGTTTATTAATCTCTTGACATGATTTACATCCATTACACATACATGTACATACCCCCCCCCCCCTAATTTTTTTTACTGAGTTACAATACAAAATATTGCAAATGGAATGATATATACACTTAAATCAACTTTGATAGGGAACTTCCAAGCATATAGAAATATTGCAAATTGAAATTTAAAAAATGTATATATCTGTAAATATCATGGCTAAGTATGAATTAAAATTCTCTTAAAGTTTAAAGGCAACAAAGGTACTAAGAAAGTGAGCAAGCTTTAATTTACCGTATGCATACATGCTTTAACACACAGAGATAAAGTGATATAATATACGTTTAAATATCCCATTCCAAATTAAAATGTAATATTTCAGTATTATTTTCAATAACAAAAAACATGATATGATAATACATGTACATGTACAACTATAATTAATGGATAGATTTACTGCATAATGCAATTTCATTAATGATTGTGTACAGAAGCCTCCTGATTAAAAATTATCATTGCACATTTCCACTCTAAATACATTATAAGGTAGTAAATAATGGGTGCAACCTTCCTGGCTCCCACTATCAAAATATAGTTTGAAAGAAAGTGCTGTACAGGATATATCATATACAAGGATATATCATATACAAGTACATAAGTTGATTATCAGTACTGAAAATCACAAAAACTTCTTAACACAGCAATCGGTCCCTGTCCCAGAAAAACTTGCTTGCAGTAGAAGCAGAAAGATCAGACCGACAGGATCAAAAAGCACTGAGGAAAATCAGACATCTGATCAGAAAGATATGAATTTTTTAACGACATGAAAAACTTTGGAGAACTATGATAATCACTAGACAACTGGCATCTTGGTGATGAGTTTGTGATGTTGTTCCCTCATTTATCAACTGTTTCATATATTTTGATGCTATTAATTTCTCTTTTTCCCCCAAGAATTTCATTTCCCCATGCTTTTTCCCCAGGGTTATTTTTTATACACATGTGTGTAAATGGGTTTCACAGGTGTGTGCATGAATCTACCAGAAATGTTACTGCATGCATGCTCTTTCACAAAATCTTAAATGAATTTTTAGAAATCTAGACTATTTTTCATAATATTAATATTCATAATCACTCTTTGTCTATACATCATATTGAAAATTCCCCTAACATTCCAAATTTTCAGGATTTTAACGGAAACAGATTTACTCAAATACTCTATAGGGCATACATGCAAAAACTATTGTAATAACTTGGGTATAGTAATGTATTAGGAAATCAGATTC
The DNA here is from genome assembly GCA_025618425.1 of Heliocidaris tuberculata. NCBI lineage: Eukaryota > Metazoa > Echinodermata > Echinoidea > Camarodonta > Echinometridae > Heliocidaris > Heliocidaris tuberculata. Next base: position 17,427,200 of record CM046839.1, read on the forward strand.
TTGGGGAAAAAAGGGATATTATATTAAACAAAACAATTAGTAAATAAGTGAGGGAATGATGTCATGAATGACATGAAATTTGGAATAGTGATTTTCATAGTTTTTCATGTCACTATAAAAAAATATCACAACTTTCTTATTAGTTGTCTGATTTTCCACAAAGTTTTTTGATTCATTTGTCTGATTTTTCTGCTTCTATCTAAAGCAAGTTATTGTGGGACCGGACTTGCTCTGTAAGTATACATTCTGTAAATGAAAAATTCACTACGCAGTGTATATTTGCTTTATACATGCATTATAAAATCATATGCATAATGTGTTGACACGATGATGGTCCGTATTTTACTAAAATCTGAACGGGACACGAAGTACATTATGAGCTCAGTCTTAACTTGGACTGTTAACTCGGATTTAATAAAGGGAAGACTGTCAAAGGGTCCTCACATAATGTTTCACAAATTCAAAGGTGAACTATAAAACTATTACGAAATTTATCAGATCTAGTTTTTAGTTACTATTTCATATTATATATGGAGAGGGAGTACACAGAGGTCACTAAAGCAAGTATTTTCAAAACTGACCATTACACACAACTGCTGTTTGGGGAAGCTGAAGCAGTGTCCAGAACTACAATAAAAATGAAGTAGATGATGGTTGATAATGTATTAATTAGACTGTAGAGTAATACCAATGTCACAGAATGGTCCCTTTTTCGCTTTGTGTTCACCTATTGTACATGTAGGCGCCCCTTTTTTTGCTGGTGCCACCCCCCCCAAAAAAAAAAAACTTTGAAAGACTAAGCTTTAAATAATGCAAGGGACCACAGTGACTATAACAATAATCCAGTAATCCAACCCCTTCAGTCTGAAAGGAATGCAGAAAGGCAGAAAATTGGTTCAAAATTGGTGAAATTTATAGAAATATGTCAATAAACAACAAGAAAGTTAGTGAGTTTGAAAATTGCAATCACTAAATGTATGGGGATTTAAAACTGGCAAATTAGTCATTGACTGTGTTGTAATTTGACAACACTCCCATTTTTTGTAGACTGTGGTATCATGCATATCCATAATCCAGTTCTCCTTCCCTATTTAAAGTACATGTACCGGTATGCCTTCCATTGGGGGCAGGCTATGTTGTCAGTCCTCCACAGTGTAAAAAATTATTTTTGTTAACAGGAACTATTTTAGGATTTGCTGTAGTAAAAGGGAGATTTCCTGGAATTAATTCTTAGTATTTCTTTTGTTCCTGGTTTTTGTGTGTGTGTGTGTGTTAAGGAGTGATTTTTTTTTATTTTTTGTATATATAGATAGATCTCCAGAGCTCTATTAGACCTTTTCAGAGATAACATGGCAACTTGCTCACCGCTCCTATGTTTTTTCTGGTTCTCCAAGCAATGAAGAAAAGGTCCTACCAGTGCTCTCATAAATATGATACTTTAGCCATGTTACAACATATATATGTGTTGAAACAAGTGAGAGTTGTCTGACATTACACCATCCATCACAGAAACATTACAAATTTGCTAACTTAAAATTCCCTTGCATATAGTGATTTGAAAACAAAAAACTGAACTTTCGCAAATATTAACTCGTTATTTGTCTGACCATATTCAAACTTTCACCAATCTGATTCTCTAATTGTTCTGCTTTCCTTCAATGCAACTTGCTGTCAAGTTTGGATTGCCAGCTTAATGCTATAAAACAAGAAAAGCTTTGTCCTATTTATAGTTTTAATTTTTTTTTACACATCTGGTTATTTGTTCAGTGTGTTATGATTGAGAAAATTTTCATCAAGAATAGAGGACTGTGTCTTTATGATGGTCTTTGCATATATATAAGTGAACTTGATTTTGCTTCACTCTTACATTGTGAAAAGTTACATGATGCAAAAGAGTTGTGTGTGACTACATAAGTATGATTACTAATCTAACTTCTAAGCATGTCATAACCTGACGTTCATTTAACAAAGAGCTACAGAGCAGACTACTATCAGTCATTTGCAAAAGTTTAAGACCACCCATTCAAAATGCATTAACTTAAAAGAAAATTCAAACTTTATGCAATTAATCATGGCAACTCTTCATTGCTCAAATTGTGACTGCTTATACCAGTACTGGCTTATACATTTTCATACATTAGCATGATCTTTTGATGAGAATTTGAGAAATCATTCCCAATACTCTGCATTACAATGGACATCACAGGAAGCAGGGGGGGGGGGGGTTAGGTTTTTTTTGGATGACTGCACCTTTTCTGGTCACACAATGAGTCGTCTTCTTAAAATTTTGAAATGGCATTGTGCACATCAGTCATACATGTACTTCAACCTATCCTCTTGCTAATTTGATATTCAGTCTGGATTCAGAGTCACTTCAGAAGTTTAGAGGGCCCTTTGAAAATGGCATATTTTTTTGCCATGCTCTATTAGAGACGTAATGGCATAAAAGACCTTCCTTTGCAAAAAGATTTCATTCATATTGGATTAATATAATATAGCAGTACTCGGACGACATGGACCACTGTAAAGTACATATTGTTTAATCATTTATCAGAAAATGTAATGCTAGTCTTTAAGTCTAGTGACAGAAATATCAATAAAATTCCAGGTGGTCTTAAACTTTTGCAAATGACTGGAGTAATACAACTATCAAGTTCATTCACTTTGATGATGTTGAGACTTCCCATATACAGTCCATACACAGTGAAGATTTACAGACATCACAATCATCTACTGCTTGCTTCACTCTCACATATTCAATCACTTTGCCTTTCTCTTCAAACTTCAATGTAGATGATGCAGATGGCATCCTTTTCTGCATGCTCTTTCTAACGGAGCTGGTCTCATCGACATCGTCGATGGATTCGATCTCTGTCATCGGCCTTTCCGCGGCTCTCGACTTCCTTTTGATGATATCCGTGCAATCCTTGCCTTCCCGGATTGCCCTTTGTTTTGCAGCTTCCTCCGAGAACTTGAACGCTCCTGGATGGATCTCAGGAGCTCTTACGAACGACCTCTCTTCCAACCACTTACTGATATTCTTCTTCACTTCCACCATGCGTGTGTAGACACAGCGAGGGCACTCGTAAATCTGCTGCTTGTCATCCCAGCTATGTTTAGTAAAGCAAGTACCGCAAGTATTGTGCTTGTACTTGCAGTCTTTGTATATCCCAATGGGGATGGACTGATTCCTGCAGATATCACACTCTGCACCATAACGATTGTTGAGAACAAACTCTGGTGGCCAACCAGGGATGGAAGTCATGATGAGTGTATGATTTTTAACCTTTTGTTTCTGCAAATTTTCTAGCTATTTTCACGTCATTGTGTTCAGGTAGGAGGAAGACTTTTCTACTTGTAAAAACAAGTGTTGCCAATTACAGACTGCCCTCGGCTGTATAACGATGCCGACAATAGCTGATTACCTCTCTCTCTCTATAGCTTATTTTGAGGAAATTGTTAAAACAAACAATTCTTCACAGTAAATAATGCAAGTCCACTGCGTCATTTTTATTCAATGACAATGATTCTCTAAATTGATTGCCGCTTTTGAAACAAACCTCCTTGCTAGGAATTGGATGAATCAAAAGGCAGGTAGGTCTTCATGTATATTAGACGTTGTACAATCGTAAATGCAGAGTACACAAATCCGTTCAAAATATGATCAAGAAAGCCAAATTCCAGAGCTAGCACTAGGCGGCGGCTAGGTTCAAGCAACGCCATCCGCCACGCAACAAAGCACTAGCGCTAGTATAAGGTACACTTCCGGTAACATTGGGTATTCCCCTAAACCAAACTCGCGCGCATTTATATTGTGCAATGCAAGTGGGGGTCATATCCCTTTTCTGTGACTTTGCATAATATTCATGGCGATGGTGGTGGGGGGGGGGGGGGGGGGTATTTTATCCATACAGGATGTATCAATATGGAAGAATTTATGGATCGACTTTATTTAATTGACATTTGGAGACAAAGGACCCCATTACGATGTCAATTTACATATAGACCAAATAAACCGTTCAAGCAAAGCCAATTAGATGAGTCACTAGATTATAATTATCTTCTAATTTAGAAGAATTCACTTTAAAATGTGAAACAGTTACGCCCATTGGCGTAGACAGGTCCTCATAAGTGGGGGTATGATTCCCTCAAGGGCCATATATATATATGTATGTGTATATATATATATATATATATATATATATATATATATATATATATATATATATATATATATATATATATATATATATATATATATATATATATATGTAGAGTAGGGTGAGGGTGTGTAAACATGTGGTTTTTCTCTTTACATGTCCAAGATAAATTTAGCATCATGCTTTGTTGCAGTTATCTAGTATAATTTGAATATTGAGCGAGCGAGCAAAAATATTCAAAATTTGTGAGGTCGCAAATACATTGTAATATGAAAACGGGGAAACACAATTCTGATGGGGTTTCATTTGCAAATTTTCAGATTGAAAATTTATTTAATAAGCTATACTTTTAATACGAGCGAGCGTAGAGCGAGTATTTGGGAATATTGGCTCTAAGTCACTTTGGATTAGGGGCACATGGGAAACGTGGTACTTATCATGGGGAAAAGGAAACTTATTAGAAAAATAAATGAATGTGCAGAAAAGGTAGAAAAGGCAATTATCAGAGGTGAAAAGGGGCACTAATCACACCTGAAAAGGGGCATTTATAAGAACGGGAAAATGTTCTTATAAAGTAGAAAAATTAAATCAGTGCCTATATATTACAAAGAAAAAAAAAGACTTGCTACATTAAAAGGGATAAAAGGGATTAAAAGGGATAAATGCTCTTACCAAAATAGGAGCATTTCTCAAAGGTAAGCATGGTAAGGTGAGGGATGAGGTGTAATTATCAAAATGGGCACTTATAAGAATATGGAACGGGAACTTATTCGAAAGAAAAATGGGGGTACTTATCTGAAGTTAAAGGGAAAACTAGGGGCACTGTGCCCACATGTAACCCCCAGAGCGGTGCTTCTGACCGGGTCTACATGCTATGATTGTCATTTCATCATTCTATGTAGAGTTGGGTGATAATGACACAGGTCATCATCCTCGATAAATATTGGGGTGATATATTCCCTCTTTCCCCACCACATTCGATTCCTGTGACTATATTTCTATTTCAATTTTGAAAATTGTTAGTATTACTAATAACAAGAGTGTGGCAAAATTGCGTTATAAAGGAGAGTTACCGACTGAACCCTCTAAATCGAGAATATGTAGATGTACTTTTAATCTAAATAATTTTTCTGCATTATGGCTTTGAAAAAAAGAACCTCAAAATATATTTGGGGATGGTAACACAGGCCACCCTAACCCCACTTCAATTTTTGTTAAAAATTATATCTGCATATCCCTCCCAGATCTACACCCATGTTGTATATAATTTGAAGTAGATGGCAGGGGCGTCGATCCGTTTTTCGGGTTGGGGGGGGGGGGGCAAGACAGCCTATCGTAACAATGATCATTTCGCACTCAATTCAATCATCATCAGGGGTGGCGGTGCGTCTTTCAAAGTGGGGGGGGGGGGCACCAACAAAAAGGGGCACCTACAAAGGGTGGAAACAAGGCGGAAAATATCACTTCGAGACATTAGTATACCAGTATACTGATCAATACACAACCGAGTATCATTTTCGACACGCTATTGTTTCTATCTTAACATGGTTCTAGATAAAAACTACTTTGCAGTTTAGTGTAATAGCCTGATCATTCATTTGCGAGAGAGTGAAGCGAGCGAGCAAAAATTTAAGATTTATTTCTAACGCTGAAGGCAACGGGTGTTGAATTATATACAGCGATTTTCCTAATATGATAAGAAGATAATAGTAAATGCGAGCGAGCGTAGCGAGTGAGCTTTTGGAAAAAATTTTAGAAAAGAAAATTGTCCTCGTTCCTTTTATAATTTAGGAGCACTGTTCATTCTTGTGTAATTCAGGGCATTGGGCCCCTCTTACCCCCTGCTCTACTACCTCACTATTGTGCTGATATCAGTAAGGGAATGTATTATTATAAAGCCTCTTTGATTATTTGGAGCTATATGTATAAGCAGGGGCGGCGCTACAGGGGAGGTAGAGGGGGCGACCGCCCCCCACCTATGATTTTTCAAGTAGTGAAAAAAGAAAAAAAAAAGAAGAAAAAAAAGAAGAAAAGGAGGAAGAAAAGGGAAGAAAAGGGAAGAAAGAAGAAAGAGGAGTTTTAAAAGGAGAGGTCTTAAACATATAACTCTATATTACCCCTGTTATTTAATGGAGAAAAATATGACGTCATCTTTAGGTCGTCTTGCCCCTCCTTTCAAAATACCCTGGCGCCGCCCCTGTGTATAAGGCTCCTTTATGGACTTTACACATACCCATGCACTTTATATATACCAGTATCTACCGATGTCGCATTTATCAGAAAACAAAAGGGGAACTAATTTCTGAGGTTAAAAGTGGCACTCATCAGAAGGTAAAAAGGACACTTATTAGAAAGAAAAGGGGGCACTATACGAAGAAAAAGGCACTTATCAGCTATGAAAAGGGGCACTTTGGGGGTACTTGAAAAAGTGAGGGGGCACTGTGCCCCCTGCCCCCCCCCCCCGGAGCGCTGCCTCTGATCATCATAGCATTGATAAAGATATGATGGGTAATTTGAACTTAAGTAAAGTATGCATATCGATATCATGAACAGAAAATGGAATTAAAGATCACATGGAAAACGACAAAATGATGGGAAAATATATCTTACATAACACCAAATTGAGTAGAGAAGATATAACACAAAATAATAGAAAAAATTAACACTAATGAAATATGAAAAAATAGAGAAAAAAAACTAAATATGAAAATTTAAACTTTGAATTGAATTATGTATGTTCAGAACGTTTTTAAATGGCGTCATTATTTTTTTGGAACGCCTCTTAAAAACAGCTTCTCCACGGTTAAATGACGCAGTAAAGATTAGAGAATTTGCGCGCGGAGAGCGCGGCGAAATTGAAGTCTGATCCTGTAAAACCTTTTGTATTTCATTGTTTGGAAGGCATCATTTTCCGAGTTTTGCATCAGTTTTTCCTTATTTTATTTTACACCTCCGGATTTATTGGGGGAGCAAAATGATATGTTTGCCCCCCCCCACAATATTTTCTTGGGGGGGGGGTAATCGCCCCCTACCCCCCCCCCCCCTCCCCTAGGATCGACGCCTCTGCATGTAGTGCATTGCAAGAATGGGATGCATTTACCGGTCCTAAAAATGACATGAAATAACAATTTTTATACTTCACAAGAATTGATACAGGATTGCATACAATATATTCATAGTGACTTATTATCACCATCACCACTATCAAAATTAGCAGCTACATTCATATCACAGACAACTGAAATTGTCTTTGCCATACAGAAACTTATTTTACATCTATAAGACATACAGAAAATGTTAATTCAATTTATCAGAACAATTAACTGCTATCTGCAAAAATGCATACATTTGGTGCAATTTACAAAGAGTAGTTCATGTCCAAAAAATAAACACAGAAGTTGTCAAATTTTACTAGTATAATTCTCACTAATTCTTTAGCAAGTTATATATCCCGACACAACAATTAAAGCTATTGACAGATTGGGAGATACCCCCAAAAGGTAGGAAACAAAGTTGACCATGAATGGGGTCGGGGGGGGGGGGGGGATATCTTGGCCTGCTCCACCTATAATCCTATTTGCAACATAATACAAATTCCGATTTACAACAGTAACGACAAAAGTGCATGCAAAACTCAAATGTTCCACGCAGTGCCGTATCTAGGTATTAAGGCGCCCGGGGCAAACTATCAAATATGAGCCCCCCCCCCCCCCCCCCCCCCCCCCAATGCCCAAACTCAGACATGAGAGTGTTTAATCTAGAAATGATGGCACTACGCGAAAATGAGTTTTGATGCACATAACCCGGAGTTGTTAGCCCAAATTTGATGAATTGTTTGATAAGCGAGGGAGTAACGCGACCTAGCGGCAGATATTTTTTTTTTCATTTTCACCCCTCAAACTGCATTTTTAAATGTATTTTACCTTTAGAAAGAAGAAAAGAAGAAGAAGAAGAAGAAGAAGAAGAAGAAGAAGAAGAAGAAGAAGAAGAAGAAGAAGAAGAAGAAGAAGAAGAAGAAGAAGAAGAAGAAGAAGAAGAAGAAGAAGAAGAAGAAGAAGAAGAAGAAGAAGAAGAAGAAGAAGAAGAAGAAGAAGAAGAAGAAGAAGAAGAAGAAGAAGAAGAAGAAGAAGAAGAAGAAGAAGAAGAAGAAGAAGAAGAAGAAGAAGAAGAAGAAGAAGAAGAAGAAGAAGAAGAAGAAGAAGAAGAAGAAGAAGAAGAAGAAGAAGAAGAAGAAGAAGAAAAAAGAAATCCAAGGGAATACAGCGACCTAGCAATAGATTTTTGTTGAAATATTGAACATTTCCATTTTTGGGGCGCAAAATGAATGAAAACCCTGAAGAAATTGAGGAATTTAGCAAGGCAACTGGCAAGGCAAATTTATGATTTCTTTCGAATGTTTTATACTTTGAAAGTACTTTTTATGCACTTATATCCCACATGGGGGCGCAAAATTTAACAAGCGTCTGCCTTATGCGTAGGGGGGGGGGGGGGAAGCAGCTAGAGTTAATTAATGGTTAACACTTTAAAAACGCCATTGGGTGCGCGAAATCGCTAGGTCCTGAAAATGATTATGCTAGGGAGCAAAGCGACCAAGCATTACGAAATTTTCGCATTTCAAACCCTATAAAACACTATTTCTTAGGCATTTTGTCCTTGACTCGGCGCACATAACCCTCAAGAACAATAAATTTTCTTTTCTCTTTTGCGTCCCCCCTTCAAGTGCCGCCCCCTTCAAGTGCCACCCCCGGTAGATACGCCACTGGTTCCACTGAGGAACATAAAGACATCCGTTATTTTCAGATCCGCACCCCTCACTGCAATCATTGGTGACCAGTAAGTTATAAATTTCTGTGACTCAGCGGCTCACAAAATTGTCAATCGCCACTCCTTCTTTTCCTTGAACTATTTTTGAGAATCATTTCGGGGCTTATACATATAAGTTCATATAGGGGCGGATCCAGGATATTGTATTAGGGGGGCACACAAATGCAGGATTGTCAACTTTGGGAAACTGCTTTGAGGGAGATCCGTATTTTTTTGGTCTCGCCGGCCCTCCAAAAGTCGCTCAATGGGGGATGGCGGCAGCGACAAAAAAAAAAAAAAAAAAAAAAAAAAAAAAAAAAGCCAGTCCTCCAAAAGTCGCTCAGTGGGGGGGGGGGGGGGGGGGGGGTTATGTGGTCAGTTTCCCTCCATAATCATTTCCGACAAAAAAAAAAGAAGTTTTTCCGTTCTAAAAGGGGGGGGGGCACAATCAAAATAATGGGGCACAATGCATTGTTTTCTTTCAAAAGGTGGGAGGGGCGCATCCTGGGGTGGCCCCCCTATATCCTCCCCTGAGTTCATATCTCATCACCTTTCTCTCTTCTATTCCTTTTTTCGATCATCCATCTTAAAGCAGCGTCGGAGTTTAGGGGGCACAACCAGCCCATGCCTCCCTTTATAGAAACCCAAATGGGGCATATACCTTAGTACACAAAGTGAAAATGTACCTCATGTTGTGTGTTTTTTCCCCTTTAAAATTTATAGACCCATTGAATTAAAGTAACCTAAAGAAATCTGTTAACGATCCCCCCCCCTTATTTTTGCATCAACGAGGATTCAGAACCCCCCTCCCCCCTTTAAACAACAAAAAATTATCATGTATCCAAAATCTAAGAACCCCCTTTGATAAAAGAACATAGGCCTACGCAGTGGCGCAAATCCATTTTGAAATTCGGAGGGGGGGGGGGGGGGGTCACCACATGATTTAACTTTTGTACCTATCCGAAATGTCTGAAAATTTTTTCTGACAACCCCCCCCCCAAAAAAAAAAGGTTATCGCATTTTTTTTGGCTCTAGTTTCCCTCCAAAATTCTCTGACATGCCAAAAAAAGAAAGAAAGAAAGAAAAAAAAAAGGTTATTCAAAAATGTGGGGGCGGGGGACATTCGCCTATCTTCAAAAAGATGGGGGGGGGGGGGACAGGGCATGTCCCCCTGTCCCCCCCCCCCCCCCCCCCCTGGATTTGCGCCCATAGGCCTATTTCACTACCGGCCATATAAGAAGCCGACAGGCTACTGTGATCAGCTCATCGCTGACTGTTTAAGAATATACATGTACCTAAACCCGCAATCATAATTATCAATGTATTATCCTATAAAATCCTGATTAGATTGAAATCATGCACAGAATCCGGATTAGAGGCTCCAATGATGACGTCATTGGAGGGATTTCCCCATTTTCACCCCGTATTTCAAACGACTCTATGAGTGATAACAAATATGAGATTAAGCATATTTAGTCCCAAAATATTCCCGGGAAAATATTACATAAATTTGAAGAGTTATTATTATTAATGGTTATAAATGAAGATTTTGATTGTCATGAGTGGTCTTTAAACTATAATTTAGAAATAAAAATTAATTGCAATCTGGTAGACATGCATTTCTTTTGCACCATTGATTGCCATGAGTAGAAAGAGAAGGAAATTTGCACTTCCTTTACCTACAAATTATACAGTGTAGTATACATAGAGATACATACTATATATGTATCTCTATGGTAGTATACGACTTTTATAAACAAGGAAATTGAATTGGGCGCTTCACAACAAAGCTCATTCCTTGAAGAAAACAGGTAAGATATCACGTTTTTAAAACAAGTACGTTTAAATAATTATTAGAGGAAGATGACATGTGTGAAATAAGTCAAGCTTCTTGCTTTTTTGTGATTCTTGTGGTAATAAAAAAAGTACATCGATTCTGCCTCAGACATTGATAGCTATACGAGCTCTGTGGCTTATCAATATGGTACTGGCCACAGAGCTATACAGCCCATGCCTATACTGTGTGTGGAGGAGGATATCAATCAAAAAATCTAGATCTAAATATCACCATTTCCCACATACTGTGAGCCATGCAAACTACCCTCGGAGTTTGCTAAAGGGGTTACCTTCCAGGATCAACTAAGATTGTAAAAATTGAATGAATAAAAAAGAAAAAAAGCCACAAAATTGGCAGGTGTGATCAGGTTTTTTTACCTTGCACTTGTAACTTGTATATATGGGACTACACATGCAAGGTAAGATTGGTGTAGTCCCATATATACAAGTTACACAGTGTAACTTGTATATATGGGACTACACCAATCTTACTTTGCATGTGTAGTCCCATATATACAAGTTACAAGTGCAAGGTAAAAAAACCTGATCACACCTGCCAATTTTGTGGCTTTTTTTCTTTTTTATTCATTCAATTTTTACAATCTTAGTTGATCCTGGAAGGTAACCCCTTTAGCAAACTCCGAGGGTGGTTTGCATGGCTCACAGTATGTGGGAAATGGTGATATTTAGATCTAGATTTTTTGATTGATATCCTCCTCCACACACAGCATAGGCATGGGCTGTATAGCTCTGTGGCCAGTACCATATTGATAAGCCACAGAGCTCGTATAGCTAGACATTGACATTACTCAGATAAGCTTGTACATGTATAAGTGCTCAGAGGCTCAGTCTTATAATCCTGGTGATCACTCACCATCACACTTCTCACACTACAGTACAGTATAATATGAATAATGACGTAAGTTAAGTGTTGCGCGAACCAATTTCCTTGGAAAAGAACCTTCTTTGATTTCCTTGATTTTATTCTTCTTTTCCTTTCGAGTTTCAAGATATTGAGGTATCCCATAGGGAGCCCCCTGTCTGCACCTGACAGGTAGAACAATTTGTACCCAACCCGCGCGTGTGCAGTTGGTTCACATTGGTGGTAACATAAACACTTCATTCACAAAATTTCGATCGGAGTAAAACAATGCTGATTCTTTTTTTCTCCCACAACACAGAAATCTAGTTGGCCCTCGAATTGGCTGGTGACATGGCAAACATTTTCATACTAAATTCGACATATGGTACTCAGCTCAAAACTCAAATTTTGCAGAATATTTTTATCTTTGGTGTCAATGCTCGAGAGACATAGGAAACTTGTTTCCGAAAAACCTTCGTACAAAACACGAGCAGGTTTGTCGGACGGTGCCAATTTAGAACCGACAAGACTTGGTAACCTGGCATGATACTATTTTGTCTTTAAACAAATGAAAAAATATAATAACTATTAGAAGAAAAAAAAAAATTCCTAAAAAAAAAGAGAGAAGTCAATTATATTATTTATTTTTATATTCCACATACTAAGAATCTTGGTGTTAGATTGGTCAAAAGGTAATCACATGATAATACGTAGTTTTCCCAATCAGTTGACCCGAGAAGAAAAGTTTGTGACCTTGACGGAATAGTACTAACGTGTTTCGCTGATCTCTTCAGTCCATTGTACAGAGTCACAATGCGTTATCAATATTTTGTGTACGCGCGAAATGAAAGTGCGTGACCTTTACAAATAGTCAAATTGAAAAGTGCGTGACCTCTACAAATAGTCAAAATGAAAAGTGCTCAATAGGCATACTAAAATAAGCGCGCATTGCACAATTGCGCACTTAAAATGATAAAGCAATTGTGCGCACCCAGGTAGGGATACGGTTTATGGTGGTTTTAACTTCTTTTGTGAATTTGGGCCTAAATGTCTTTTTCGAGAAGTAGACAATAATTGTCTTTCTCGTACCATTTAAATGTTTCAGATGTGGAAAATAAAGCAAATAATCACCTTTTGATTTCAGGCAATCAGACATACTATCACTTCCTTGGCAGTCTGAATGTATAATGCTATCTTTCCTCAGGCTCAGCTTCGCTTCGGAAAGATAACTACATCCAGATTGCCTCGGAAGTGATAGTTTGTCCCATCACCTTCACCAATGGTAATTATTTTCTTAATATGATTACATTTTGTTTAAAAAAAATATATAACGACAAAAATATAGTTGGTGATAATAGTCAAAACTGACTGATTGCCATAAAACACTAATCAACAACAGTGTAGACATAGCTAGGGAAGCATCACTGCGGCGGAGCTCCTGTCTATGATCACGTCTTCCTTAGCTTTGGCTTTGCCAATTAATTAAGTTTGGGCAAAATATTACATTAGTGACACTAGGTTGGTTCACAAAATGTACTTACTCTTCAAGATAAAGTAAATGCAATAATGCCTAGTTTTACAACTTACAAGGATTCCTGGACAGCCCGAACATCGGACCCGACCACCTACCCTGGACAACTCGACCTGGTCTAGTTATCCAGGGTGTGGTGCCTTGCTAGGAGAACACAACCCACTTTTTTTCCTCAATGATTTATGAACTAAATTCACTCATTTTACAATAAATTGGCATTTAAGTGGTAAATAATAATCTAATGTAGACATTTTTTACAGAACAATTGTCGTAGACTTTTTGACTAGGTTGCATTGAAAACATTAACTGTTAACTTACTTGCAGTATTTCCTTGCAATGTCAGAGGCTCGAGATAAGTTGATATTATGCCCCAGGAATCACTATACTGATAGAAATAGACCTTTTAACGTATATTTACATTTCAATATAACCCTTTCCGTTCCCTAGGAATGCATGCCAAAAATGGTTCTACATACATTCACTTACATAAATATCTGTGTTATAAGATACAGAAATGTATAATAGGCAAAATTTTAAGAAAATACTTCCTCCTACATTTTAGGAAAATAGAAAACCTTTACCCTTGGTATGTTTATCTTCAGAGTTACTTTTCATGTGTGCGAATTTTTTAGGTGAGTGCACAAACTTACCTTCACATCTAAAGCTTGCAATATCTCTTTTTAACCCTTTCAGGACAGGAATTATTGAAGGGCTAAATTGATCACATTTTGTTCTTCAAATTGACAATAATAATATTTTTCTTTTAGTGCTACATGGTTCTAATAAGGTTTGATATTTTTTAAAACAATATTCATGGTTAAAGTCTGAAAGATTTTGTTGGAAAGTTGAAAAATTGCCAATTTTGATGAAAAGTAATGATTTTGAACCTCTCAATGTGTTGCCAATTTAAGGATTTTAAAGCTTATTCTTGTTTTAAAAATTCCTGGCATCAAACGCAATATAGTCATGAAACAAAAATACATTAGTGTGTGCGGAAATTTTTGCTCTTTCTACTCATGCATCTGGTATATTTTCTAGAGCTCTGAATCAAAAGTTATTGAGCCAAACCACAAAATGAGGTCAATTGTCTCGAAAGGGTTAATAAAGAAGTATTTAAAATGATTTTTTGTCCATATAGGATGCAAGAACAATTCATACCCATATGATTAGAACTACATATTGTCTGTTTGGAGCCAGAAGGGCATTAACTCGTAAACTTTAACACAGAGTTAATGGCCTTCTGGCTCCAAACAGACGATATGGTGCATAGGTAAGTATCTTTCTGTATTATTAAAAAAAAAAATAATTTTCATATCTCTCGAGGTGTAACGTTTATATCTGGTTTGGTGTCTAGTAAAGCAGGAAAATTACTGGCCAGTACGCCACGGCACTTTCAGCCACTTGCCAGTGAAGCAAAAATCCTGTAGTTCTTTGCACTGCTACATGCCAGCCTTTCCCCCTCTATCTGGGCCATACACACATACTTGACCTCTGACCTGTGGCCTCAAAGAGGATCAAAATGCATCCCAACTTTGACCCTGAGATGGTCATCACCAAGCTGCCGTTCAAGGTCATGGATCAGCTGTCGGGTCTCCTGGACATCCCAGACGGCAGCGGAAGGCCCTACTGGAAGGCACTCATCGCTGTTTTACCCGATGACATGTACACGTAAGATTCTTGCAAACAATTTTTTGTTTCTTGTCTTGTATCTTACATGTATGCTTGACAGAAGAGTGCAAGCATAAATATTGGTTCAGTTGGTTTTCGTTTGAAAATAAAATTGAAAGGATAGAGTTAAAGAAGGCTTGAAATTCTTTGATGCCTTTTTCTTGAAGTGGGTATTTGTTCACACATTTCAGTATTATCCCTTTCAAGACAATTGACCATTTTTGTTGTTTGGTGCAATAACTTTTGATTCAGAGCCCTAAAAAATATACCAGATGCATGAGTAGAAAGAGCAAAAATTTCTGCACACACTGTGTCCATTTTTGTTTCATGACCATATTGTGTTTGATACCAGGAATTTTAAAAAGGAGAATAAGCTTTAAAATCCTTAAATTGGTAAATACATTGAGAGTTTCAAAATCATTGTTTTTTTGTTTAAAGTGGCATATTTTTTATCAACTTTTCGACAATATTTGTAACCATGTACATGTACGTTGTTTTCAAAGACATTGCATTATATAAGAACCATGTAGCATTAAAAGAAAAATATTTTTGTTGCCAATATGAAGAACAAAATGTGATCAATTTAGCCCCTAAATAATTCCTTTCATGAAAGGGTTATTGTCTTGTATTATTGTTGGTCTTTTGATTTCACAGTATACTTAAACAATTTTTGGGTTTATCCCTCATGACCAGAGATGGTGCACACTGTGTAATGTGTATGTATACACTTGTAAGGTAGCTTAGCGAAACCATGTAGCTTCATGGCGAAAGACGTGGCGAAAGACGTGGGAAAGACGCAAAGAGGAAAATTGCCAATTTTGTATGTGCTTCTAAAATTATAATCAGACATATCTGAATAAAAGTTTTCATATTATTTTGCTTGAAAGTGTTCAAAGATTTAAATACTTATCCTACATCCTAATATTTTGGTTCTGCCTCTGGTTTTGAATAATTTTATCATATGTGTTTTTCCCACGTTCTTACGTGCCATGACGTTTCGCTAAGCTGCCTAATAGATACATATAGTTAGATATGAAGTATTCAGAGACTTACTAAGATGCATTTTTTAGGCCTACATGTACATTTATGTCTATTATGAATTTGCTGGTTATCATTTGATATTACTGGTATTGTACATGTATTATCAATATTATCATTAGACTTTGTAGTATTTATTTCTTTATTTATTTCTGATATTTAGACAGGGTGACTCATTATCACCAGTAGTGGTGGTTTTCCATGAGGCCTTGATAGCAATAACAAGTAACAATAATATTCAACAAAATGATGAAACTGAACTTATAACAAAACAGAGAAAAGAACATACATAAGCATATTTTTTATACAAAGCATTTGGTGTCCTCGTAATAAATGTTTGTTTTTTACGAAAATGTTGTTGCACATTATGATGGATAGTGATACTGATAATGTGATATTAATTTACGATAATGATTATCATCAACACCATTACTTATGATAATGCGTTATTTCAAAGTGCAATCGCAATGTTAATTTTCTCTCCCTTTCTATACAGAGATATACAAATCAATAGATTCAGCATGGAGGGTCTGAGCTTACATGGCGGAGGCTCTTCTTACTGTCTTCTAAGGGACCTAGGCCAGAGCTTCTGCAAAACTGTCAAACAGCTAGCCTCATACCTAGATAGACTTCATTACGAAGCTGCTCTTCTTCTAATCAAAGCACCAGGTTTGTATTATTCTCATTTACATGTAGGACATAACTTATTTGCTCAAGTTATATTTTTGAGAGCTAATGAAATGTTGTTTTAATGAAGGTTGATGTACAGATGTAATCTTCAGTTTTAGTAATCCATAAGTGAAATGTGTTGTTAGAGAAACTATTAAAAGCCACTCAAAATTGTTCATCATGCACTGAATGGGTTGCATGGACTAGCATAATGTACATCTGCATATAACTTTCAGAAACTTTCTTAAAGAGGTTGTTGAGTTCTGGGAAAGGTGAAAAATAATTTGTGAGCTTTCTCATTCCTTTTATGTCAGGTTGGAAGAACATCATAGTAGAAATGTCCCCTGAAAATTTCATGCAGCCTGAAGCTGCACAAAATGTGTGTG
Organism: Heliocidaris tuberculata; assembly: GCA_025618425.1. Lineage (NCBI taxonomy): Eukaryota > Metazoa > Echinodermata > Echinoidea > Camarodonta > Echinometridae > Heliocidaris > Heliocidaris tuberculata. The sequence goes on from CM046839.1 coordinate 17,444,153, forward strand.
AAATTTTCTAACCACAAAATATTCCATGTTTACAGTATGCTTTTTTTTCTCAATGAAAAATGTAATGAAGTGTGATTTGTCATGCTTTTTGTGAAAGGAAGAATCTGTATGTTCCATTAAAGGAGAATGAAACCCTGGGGAAAAATCAATTTTAATGAAAAGAGAGGATAGAGAGAAGCAATTTAAAAAAAGTTCCATCAAAATCGGTTACGAAATGAAAAAGTTATGAAAGTTTGAAAAGTCTCAATTTACTTTCTGTGGCGATCCTCCAATTGGCAATGGTGCCTCAAAATGGGCATATTTAGTGGTACAACTCTCAATATGTTTTGTACACAAAATTTAATATTTTCTCCTTTATCTCTAAAGATGCTGCTTGTCTCTTTGTGAACTCAACATATGTTGTGTCAAAGACATTTTCCCATGATATGATATATCTTGAGCTAAGAAGGAGACAACCTGCCCCTTGAGAGATAATGGGGAAAATATGAAATTTTGTGTACAAAACGTATGGAGAGTTGTACTACCAAACCTGTCACTTTGAAGCAACATTGCTAATTTGAGGATCACCTTATAGAAAGTAAATTGAGACTTTTCAACTTACATAACTTTCTCATTGTAACTGATTTTGATGGATCTTTTTTTAAATTGCTTCTCTCTATCCTCGATCTCTTTTCATTAAAATTGATTTTTCCCTAGGGTTTCATTCTCCTTTAATAGCCAGTGCTGTGTATAACGTTAGCTTGTGTAAAAGTTTACCATGCTGTTATAAACTAAATTATTGAATGATACATTTATTCTTTTTATCTTTCACCCATTGCACAGAGGCACTCTCCATCTTAAGCAATCCAGTTTCATGCAATGTTATGACAGGTGATACTGTCAAATTCTTGTGCAAAGCCAAAGGTTTTCCTTATCCAAGGTGAGTTTGTTGAAGCATGTGGATGATCCGTTTCAGTTGCTTTAGTTTAGTGATTAAGGTGAACCACACAAAGAATTAGAGCAAATCCCCAAGTTTTCTGCTAAAATCCAAGTATAGTTTGAACATATTTCATAATTACTGTTTAAAAAGGACAGAAGAGGAGGGAAAGATCAGTGAGTGGTCAAACGGCTAACCTCCTTGGTAGTGCTTGTTAGAATGAGCCCAAGATGAATTGATTGAAAACATTACATGTATTTCGCATGTCCGTTTTATTTTGTTCTGTTTGCCCAACTTGAAACCTATTCATGCTTATCATGTTAAAGCATCTAAAAAAAAAACCAAACACTGTGGCAAAACGTTACTTGTAAGGTGATTTACTTGTAAATAAATGGAGAGAAGCAATGTTGTAGGGATAAAAATACATTGCTTCTTTTTTTTTTTTTGTCTAAAAGATGTTTGCCACCTTATGTATGAATGGGCCTCAAGAGGTATGTTCCGCCATTCAGTTTTTATCTGTAATTCCATCTACTTGAAGCAAACAACATCGGAATGTATCCTTTTTACATGAATTTGACCTTCGTCTATCAGCTGTAGGAGAAGACGTAATTATTCGTAAGTTATTCATTATCTCTAGATACCAGTGGTACAGGGCCCATACGGGGGACGGAGGAGACATCATCTATGAAGAAGTCAGTGGAGCAGTCGATTCGGTTCTCGAGATCCAATCAGCAGATAACAGTCATTCAGGGGGTTATTCCTGTAAAGTCTACCATATACCCAGTGGCCAGGTGTCTTCCAGGTTCACAGATTGGGCCTACCTTACGGTACTCAGAGGATCTTCAGGTTAGTCTGGTAACCATGTTCAAACTGGGCTTTTTGAGAGATAATATTCATTTTTTGCAGTTAAAGTGTACCAACCACCTGAAAAAATAATTTGTATAGTGCTAGGAAGTATAAAATAAACCTCAAAGAACTTTATCTAGCATTGTATACATTGTAGGTCAACAGTTAAGGAGTATGAAGGAAATAAAGGATAACATTAAGGTGCTCGCGCGGAACCGAACTCCGAGTTTGGTTCCGCGCGAGCCCATCTGTTGGCGAGCGCGTACGGGTGCGTTGAGTAGTCTAATCATGAGTCGCTTTTATGCTTATAGAGAGTGTAATTAAACTTGCAATACCTCTTTAAATAAGTAATATTTGAAGCCCATATTTTGAATATAGTATAATGGCATAACATACAGAGCAAGAATTTTGGGGGGATTGGTACCCTTTAATCTCAAGTTTTGGTAATGAGACTGCATTTCAAGAGATACTAGCTTAATCTATTTCTGTATTGTTTATCATGCACTAGTGCTGTCATCGACAAGCGTTTTGTTGACAAGCTGGTCGACAGAACCGTATTTTGCTGGGAAGATGACATGTCGGCAGAGATTCTGATGTTGTCGACATACATTTTAATATTTAAGTATTACAAATATTCGCATTTGTCGGAAAAGTGTGCTGAAAAGTCCCTCAAAAAAGAAGACTACAACCACGGAGCAAGTCAAGCGGTGACTGACCGCTTAGTTCACTAGCATGCGTTTCCCAACTCAGCTGAGATGTGGTACGACATGCCGGTACTGGCAGTGTACATGTTGACTTGAGTGTTACCATTTACCGACTATTGTTTTCTTCTGCTGACAGTTCATGTCGGCTAAAAATTTGATCCGACATGTCGTCAAAAAAATGTGTACTCGACGACAGCACTTTTATACAGTAGATCGGTACTTTGGATCAGCAATATGTAAATAAAATAAATCTAACTTGGTAGTAATTACCTTATTTTCTATTGCTTGACACTGCAGTTGGGACGACTAGCTCAATTTTCTCATCTTTCTTTTCTCGTTAAAGGGAAAGTCCACCCTGATTACAAGTTGGTTTTAAAAGAAGCAGAAAAATTAAAGAAACAGATCAATGAAAGTTTGAGCAAATCCAATAAGAAATAAGAAAGTTATGAATTTTTGAAGTTGTAATCAATCAAACACAAATTGGTATCTTGCAAGCTCCTCTCACATTTTCCCTGTACTGAAAACATAAATATCCATTTTCTCTAAAGCAAATATTTTATCATACATGCAACCTAGATATAATCATTTTACTAATGCCTTTACACAGAACCTGTATGATACCAATTTATTCCCTCATCAAAGACAAAGAAAATGAAAATTTATGAATGTTTGTGTACGAAGCAAATGGAGAGGCACCAGCAAGATATGTCACGAGTTGCCAATTTGTGTTTGCTTGATTACAACTTCAAAAATTCATAACCTTCTCATTTCTTATCAGATTTGCTCAAACTTTCATTGATCTGTTTCTTTAATATTTCAGCTTCTTTTAGGGTGGACTTTTCCTTTAAGTAGCAGTTTTTCATTTTCAACCAAAATCAATTGGCAGACATCATTGGCCTTTTCATGTTGAAGAGTCAGATTAAATATGGATTTTTTTTTTCAAGCATTAGATCTACCAGAACTTAGGAGTTGTCAAATGACATGTACATTCACCACATGTTAAGCAGCCCCTATTAAAGCTCATAGACAGTCTCAATAGCAAAAATCATAACATAGTCACATACTATTCTCCTTTTATCATAAGACACATGTACAAGATTATTTAACATTCCATTCACGATTTCGAACAAATTTTAGTGTAAATATCTGTAAGAAATGCTTGGTGGCGGCTTTTCACTGCCTCACGCTAAGACCACATCCACCCGAAGGTTCCCCGCACAATAAACCCCGCGCTTCGCACTATGTGTAGCATATTCTATAACACACAGCAATCCTTTTGTGAGTAATGTGTGTGGCCAATGTTTGAATTTACATCCCTTATTTATTAAGTAAGGTCAAAGAATTCTCACGAAAAGTTTTTGAGGGCTTCCCAAAACTATCTATTACATTTAATAAAAAAGCCTATGTAAATACAGTTTCTGTCAAGAGTTCTGGTGAACAGAATTAGCCTTTATTAGGCTTACAAATACATGTAGGCCAGTGTAGCTTAATACCTTGTAAAATACCATAAAATGTGCTTTAATTTTTTTTGACCCTGTACAGGTCCACCCAGTACTAGTTCCAGTGGGCAGATCCTAGCCCCACCTTTGATCAGGCAGCAGCCAGAAGCAAACTTGAGGGTAGACGTGGGGCGAGAGCTGGTGCTGACGTGCAGGGCTACTGGTTGCCCCAAGCCCGAGTTCCAGTGGTATAAGTACAAGGACAACCCCAAGACAGGGACAGTCGAAAGAGAGCCTGTCAAAGGCTGCACATCAGAAGTCCTCCAGGTTAGTATTGGACACCCTTTAACCCCTTGTCTATGTGGGCCAGATGATTCCTATATCAAGCTTAGGGGGATGAGAGAACTAAGTAGTCAGTTGGTTAATTAGGATGCAAATGAGTATTATATTGTGAAGATGCTTGGTGCCTTCTGTACACTGAAAAAAAATGAAATGTGTTAAGATTATTAAAACAAGAATATTTACAATAACATAATACACATCTGGGAATAAGAATATGTGTGTCTTTAGAACATTTTTCATGTTCGGTCCATTGTTTTGTAAAAGCCCATGTACATATATTGTGGTTTTGGTAAGCCAACCAAAAACATTCAATGAATTTCAAGATTATAACAAGTGGAAGGGGCTATGTAGATTTTACTTTTTTAAAGTTGAATATTAAACATATTAGTGGTGAAAAATCTTAGGTACTGTTCTCCATGTAAATTGACATGTGCAACCAGAATATGAAACACATGCCTGTACATTTGTACATGTAATGTGTAAACAAGGGGAAACCATGTTGCGCAAATACTGAGAACCTCAATAAGGAGAGTGCCATGAGCTTAGGCTTTGACACTGTGGTACAGAAGCCTTAATCTTTGTATTCTTTCAAATTTTTTTTTTTACGCTAAGATTAATTGAAAATCATGGATGGTACTCCATGGTACATGTACTTATCAAAGCATCTGGCAAATGTATCTTTTGTTGCAAAAGTGGAGGAACATGAAACCCTATTAAACAAATTTCATTCCAATTTCCTGTTTGTTGCCATATTAACATTAAATATGAAAGGTTTGAAGAAACTGAAACTAGTCTACTGTGTCAACAAAACTTCCTCATTCATAAATTGACCTTTCTTGGCAAATTAGAATAATAATAAGTCTAATATAAACTCTGTGTAAAGTTTGTGAGAAAGGTTGTTTCTACTCATTTGGCAGACTCGGCTTTTAGATTCTTCTACAACATGATTCACTCCCTCTCTTCTCTCTCTCTCTCTCTCTCTCTCTCTCTCTCTCTCTCTCTCTCTTCTTCTTCTTCTTCTTCTCTTTCCTTGCCTCTACCTCTCTGTTACTCTTCTATCTCTTTGTCTCTGTATCTCTATTTCTCTTTCTCTGTATCTCCGTCTGTCTTTCATTTATATCTAAATTAATATCACTATTGTACATTAACACTCATTAATCCCTCTCTCTCTCTCTCTCTCTCTTTCTCTTCTCTCTCTCTCTCTCTGTTACTCTTCTATCTCTCTCTCTCTCTATTTCTCTTTCTCTGTATCTCAATCTGTCTTTCCTTTATATCTAAATTAATATCACTATTGTACATTAACACTCATTAATCCCTCTCTCTCTCTCTCTCTCTCTTTCTCTTCTCTCTCTATCTCTCTGTTACTCTTCTATCTCTCTCTCTCTGTTACTCTTCTATCTCTCTCTCTCTCTCTATTTCTCTTTCTCTGTATCTCAATCTGTCTTTCCTTTATATCTAAATTGATATCTCTATTGTACATTGACACTCTTCAATCCCTACCTTTCTCTATCTCTTTCTCTCTTTCTCTTCTCTCTCTCTCTCTCTCTGTTACTCTTCTATTTCTCTTTCTCTGTGTCTTCGTCTGTCTTTCTGTTATATCTAAATTGATATCTCTAATGTACATTGACACTCTTTAATCCATACCTTTCTCTCTCTTTCTCTCTCTCTTCTCCATCTCTCTCTTTCTCTCTCTCTTTCTCTTTCTCTTCTCTATCTCTCTCTTTCTCTCTCTCTCTTTCTCTTTCTCTATCTCTCTCTTTCTCTATCTCTCTCTTTCTCTCTCTCTTTCTCTTTCTCTTCTCTCTTTCTCCAGCTCCTCTTCCTTTCCTCCTCTTTTCCTTTGTCACTTTCTCTGTAATATACAAAGATGTAAACAGAGAGATGTACATGTATCTTCCCATAACATACCGAGAGAGAACGGGGCCCAACTCTATCCCAACAATTTGTGAGTTATCTCGAAAAAATATTAGTATTCTTTTAATTTCAAGAGACAGTATGTGTTATTCTACATTTATTGAATGATATGTGTTCATGTATTGATGGTTCCATGAAGATGAAATCATTCTTTCCTCTAAACTTATGTTGAAATAGTAATTTGTTCTTGATAACTACAAACAAAGTTTGGGTGGGGTTGGGCTCCTCTCATTTATTGAAATATTTATGGCAAATATAAATGTAAGCAGAGCTACATGTGCGTGTACATGTAGATTGACAATAGAAGTCAGAATTATTTAATCTTTGTGCTGATTTTATTTCCCACCGCCCCCCTAAACTTAAAAACCCCCAGTTTGCTCAGGCAACACTTGGTGACACAGGTCAGTACATCTGCCACGTCTACAACTCTGTGGATGAGGCCTGGAGCACCACCAGCATCGTCAACGTGACAACCATGGCCCAGAACCTGATGAGGCGGTGCAACATCGAGATCTTGAGGCACCCCATCGACGTCCAGTGCCTGGCTGGGGCTGATCAGAAGCTTGAGTGCCTTGCCAGTTGTAGCACAGCCAAGCTTTTCTTCCAGTGGTACAAGGATGACCAACCGATAGAAGGTGCTGAATAGTTTCACTCTTTGAAAAAAGGGATTTTCTAGAAGGCTTGAAGAATCCGTCTTTATTTCTTTCACTTTGTTAGTCTTCTTACATTGATGCATTCTTTTGAAGTAAATGTAGTATATTTTGTATATCATGCATCTAAATATAAAACTATGTTGATAACTACAATACGATTTAGAAAAATGCCAATTTAAATATTTTTTGCCAATCCATTGTGAAGGATTTAATGCCTATTGATATTCTATTCAGTAAATCACCTTTTATACTACATGAAAATTGAACTGAAATTGTGCAGTGATTTTTGGCCTCTCTTCCTGTATAGCAAAAGCGCTCGTCTCTCTAGCTCTCCGTTTCACCCGGCGCGCCCAGTTCCCTAGCTATAGCTCTCTCGTATGTTCGTCCATTCACTTGCGTGCGCAATTGCATATGCATGCATTATAGAATCCCTACACTATACAATGTATTAGTGCCGTAGTTCCGTAAACCATGTTTTTTCGCTCAACTGGCGGTATAGATCCACCGTTCCAAAGACCCTATGATTTTAGCTTCTGGTCAGTTCCTTAGACCTCTCTTTCGAGGGTGGCTGCAGCACACCCCTGTCTGAAAAAAAATTTGAATGCCCCCCCCCCCCCCCCCCCCGATTAATACCGTGACATGGTTCCCGTAGGCAATGGGTTAAGTGATTTATTTATTTTTTTTTTTTTTTTTCCCCCTTCCACAGGGTTCTTTATTTTCAAATAAATGTCATCATAATTATATACAGTATATTTATCATTTCTTTTATACAAATAGTTAAACAGATACATGTAAATAGCAGATATGACAAACATAATATTCCAGATCATCACGGTCGAAAGGTTAAGTGATTTATTGCTTTATGTCATTGACATCAGTTTGCCGATTTTCATTTCAAACAGGTGAAACAACAAATCAACTCTGCTTCCATGAACTAAAAAGGTCCGATGCTGGCAGGTACATTTGTCGTGTGACTGCCGCAAATGGGCAGTACGTTGACTCTAAGGTGGCCGAACTAAAGTTTCCAACCACAGAAGAAGGTTTTACAGGTTTGTAATAGACACCAAACAAGATCTATAACTAGTAATATCATAACATACGTGATTATGAAGAGTGAAGATTGGCTTTTAGAATTTAAAACCTGTTTATATCCGGGTTTTCATAAGCAGGAAGGCCCTTTTTTGTGGAAATGAACATTAAAAGGTTTGGTAATAGAGGGTAGTAGTCTTTTAGCCTGGAGATTCTGGGTTCAGTACCTGGTTGGATGATCCAACATTTGTTCCTGTGGCATTTGCTCCGGCCTTCATTTGTCAAAGTGAGTTCTGGGAAAGGTTAATAATTTATAAGCTTTCTCATTATTTTTATGTTAGTTTGGAAGATTATCATAGTAGAAAAGTCCCCTGAAATGGATTGCTCTTCAGATGCCCTCACATTCAATTAATGGCAAGAAACAGCTGAAATGTTCGGGCCAAACATTTGTGTGTAGTCCCATATACATATTTCTGTGCGCGGTGCATGTGACTCTCAGCAGGATTGAGTCAATTTCTTCTCATTTTGGTGATTCCAAAACTTTACAGCATACACCAATCCTTATGTTATCTAAAAGTCCCATATACACATATCTGTGTGCGATGCATGTGACTCTCAGCAGGATTGAGTCAACCTTTCCCGATTGCTTTGCGAAAGTTTCTTTCACAATTCAATCTCCTGACCAGAGCTCAACTTTATGTCTAAGGTTTCAATTGGAGCTAGGATTAGGTTTAGGATTAGGCTAGGTACAGCGTTTAAAGCAGGGTTAAAGTTGAGAATTCGGTCAATGTACATGTAGGAAATTGACCGTGGGACAATTGTCGCTGGGGCATGTGACGTACAACCCCCAGAAAGTGTACCACTGATTGTGGGTACATGTAAGTTTCTTAGGGTAGTTTTTCGGGGTGGGGAGGGGGGGAGGGTGATTCCCCAGGGTGTAATTGTCCTAGAACCGGTACATGTAATTGTCCTGGAGTGGTAGTTGTCCAGGGGTGGTTACTGTCCTTTGGGAAGCTGCAAGGGGGGGGGTAGTGTTTAGGTGTGAAAGCCTATGGGTAGTTCTCCTTATGTGGAATTAAACGTGGAATTACGTTAAAGGGTACCAATCACTCCAAAATAGTTTGCTATCTATGTTAGAGGTTCTGTGTCATTATACTATATTCAAATTATGGGCTTCAAATATTCCTTCTATAAAGAGATATTGCAAGTTTAACTACACTCTCTATAAGCATAAAAGCGACTCGTGAGTAGACTACTTTACGCACCTGTACGCGCTCGCCAAGCTAAGGGCTCGCATGGAACCCAACTCGGTGTGCGGTTCCGTGCGAGCACCCTCATGTTATCCTTTATTTCCTTCATACTCCTAAACTGTTAACCTATAGAATGCCAGATCAAGTTCTTTGAGGTTAATTTTATACTTTCTAGCGGTATGCAAATTACTTTTTCAGGTGGTTGTTACACTTTAAGATTAAAAAAAACAAACTTTCTCATTAACTGTAGCCACAGACAAGGTGGCCCTCCTCATTGGAAACGAGGCCTACAGGTCAGGTGACTTGCTCGCTGCCCCAGGCAATGATATGGAGAAACTAGCAATTAATCTCTACAGAATGAACTACAGGGTCGTGTCACTGCTCAACCTTACTCTCAAAGAGATGAAGAAGGCCCTAAACATTTTCTGCACTCTTCTCAGTGAAGGAGTCTATGGTAAGTACTAACGTACCGGTATATATATACATGTATATATATATATATATATATATATAACTCTATTTCCAGCGTTTAGGGGAATCCTTTTATCTCAGCCTATTGTTATCATTCGCCTTAACGCATGGTCGCTTTCGCCGTATCGTCGAAATTGTGACGAAATAAACCGCATTGATAGGATTCCCCCTAACGTAGGAAATAATCAGTGTATATATATATATATATATATATTTATATATATATACATGTACAGTGTGTCCCAGAAAAAAATGAAACCGGGTTTCATGGCAGCAATTTTCTATCATAATGAATACTTTCCTGGATGAAATATACATGTATAAAAAGCTATCCTTCTCTTATTTCATTTGATGTACAACTTATTATTCATAATTTATGCGTGATTGAATTGAAATAATATAAAGTGGTGCTATCAAAATTTCATTTGCCCACACAAATTTTATTTTTAGTTAGTTTTAAGGGTAGTAAACATGACATAAAAATTCATTATTTTCTATTTTATATGACACCTATAAAAACAAATGAATGATGTATGCCCAGTGAACAAGTAAAACAAAAACATGCTTGATTTCTGCCCAGATGAGTGGATAGTTGAGAAACCATTCAGCCTTCCTGACCTAGCAGCTGACAATCGACTTAATGCTTGGGTGAACTTACACAAAAATGGGGAATGAAAAGAACATTAGAGATGGCTGGGGTATATTTGAAATTGTGTATTGTATATATTCTGTATCCTGTATTTTGTTACTGTAAATTGTTTATAAAAGATTTCACGATTAAGCCATTGGCTTTGAAGAATTATTAATATTAATAAACCATTTCAATTAAATTAAACATTTTGGGATAAATGTTGAAATATATATCTTTTTCCTCATTACAGGGCTGTTCTACTTCAGTGGGCACGGGTTTGAGCAGAATGGACAGACGTACATGGTTCCTGCAGATGCCCCTACTGGCTATCAACCTGACGAGTGTATGTGTGCAGAGGAGGTACTCAACAGCATGCAGGGAAGAAATACTGCCCTCAATGTCATACTCCTGGACATCTGCCGCAAATTGTAAGCCTCAAGTATTTTTGCTGTATAGCCTTTTGTGTTCAGTTGATAGTTGTGTTGCATTTATTATCCCCTCGCCAGTTCATTAAATATGCAAAAATAACTAATTATATATGCGATAATGTGGTTTCCATTCGATAACGTTCTTCTGTAAATCCCTGATTTTATTCACATTCTTTTATTAAATGCTCACACCAATTAACATAGAGTTTATTTTCAGATCTTCTCATGTGTCATTCCATAATTATAGTACTAAACTTTCTGTACATCCAATCCCCAGGTATTAATAACTTCCTTGCCTAGTAATATACATGTAATAGTATAGTCTAATGGAGGTAACTTGTTCTGACATATATAGGCCATTTGTACCCGGCAGGGGATGCTATGCTTTTTTGTTGCCCTTGTTTATTTTATTATTGGCAAATATATATGTATGTAGTAAGTGTTCAAGAAAAATACTGGACACTTGATCAAAGTGTCCAGTTAATAACTCAAAAATTATACCTCGTATCAGACTGAGATGTTTACATTGTAAAGCTGAAGGATGTAAAATTTATTGGGAGTGAGTTTTATTACATTTCTCTGAATGCTTTTTATGCCTCCGCCCACCGTAGGTGGTAGCCGGAGGCATTATGTTTTCGGGTCGTCCGTCCGTCCGTCCGTACATCCGTCCGTTTGTCCGTCCGTCCGTCCATACATCCGTACGGGTTTTGTTCTCGCGATAACTTAAAAACCGATTGACGAATCAACTTCAGACTTGGCTTGAGTGTGCACATGGGAGGGGGGCGATGCGCTGATTAGATTTTGGGGTTATGAGGTTAAAGTTCAAGGTCATATAGTTCAATAGAATACATAAAAATGGTTCGTTCTTGCGATAACCTAAAAACCGATTGACTGATCAACTTCAGACTTGGCTGGAGTGTGCATATGGGAGGGGCAATGCGCTGATTAGATTTTGGGGTCATGAGGTTAAAGCTGAAGGTCACAGGGTTCAATAAAATACATTAAAATGGCTTGTTCTTGCAATAACTTAAGAACCATTTGACGGATCAACTTCAGACTTGGCTGGAGTGTGCATATGGGAGGGGCAATGGTCTGAGTAGATTTTGGGGTCAGGAGGTTAAAGTTCAAGGTCACAGAGTTCAATAGAATACATAAAAATGTTACATGAAAATGGGTTCGTTCTTGCAACTTAAAAACTGATTGACGGATCAACTTCAGACTTGGCTGGAGTGTGCATATGGGAGGGGCAATGCCTTGATTTGATTTTGGGGTCATGAGGTTAAAGTTGAAGGTCACAGAGTTCAATAAAATATATTAAAATGGCTTGTTCTTGCAATAAATTAAGAACCATTTGACAGATCAACTTCAGACTTGGCTCATGTTTGCATACGGGAGGGGCAATGGGCTGATTAGATTTTGGGGTCATGAGGTTAAAGTTCAAGGTCACTGAGTTCAATAAAATACATAGACATGGCTTGTTCTTGTGATAACTTAAGAACCATTTGACGGATCATCTTCAGACTTGGCTCATGCATGCATATGGGAGGGGCAATGATCTGGCGGAGGCATAAATTCCGACCGTGCGCGGTCGAAAATTCTTCTAGTCTTAAAATATTTCTCTAAATATTTAATTAGATTTTTCACTTTATGAAAAAACAAAGGCCACAAAATCTGTGTGTATCAGTAATTAGTTCAGAACACAGCCATTGCCATTGTGTGTTGCAGCTGTCATTTCTGCCAACCTTTTGCTGTCCAGTGTCATTAGTGATTGTCAACTAATTTTGAATAATTTCAAAAGAACTCTAAACCATTGTTGACACTCGCCACTCATATACATGTGACTTCGCTTCTATGATCACATTTTAACTGATTTCTCACCATGTATTAAAATTAAAATTAAAATAGTACATTTTACTGGAATTTTGATGATTTTTTTTCAGCAATGACTCTACTGGGGGCACTGTCGAACGCTTCCAGCCCCAAGTGAAGGGAAACACGGTGTATGGATACGCAGCGTGAGTAAACAATCATAATACGTACCTTTCTTATTTCTTAATTTGTGTGACTCACAGCAATTGCGGGAATTTCCACAAATTTACTTATAAACTTTTGATTGTTAATGTTTTCAGCAGGTCTTCACATGCCCTGGTTGGAACTTGAAGGGGATGCAAAAGAGAGAAAAAGAAATTGGGGAAAAGTGGAAAAATTATGGTCCTTTCAGATTATATGTGTGCCCCAAATCCAGAATTAAATACATAAGAAAAAGTGTTTTTAAAGGGTTTAGAATGCAATTTTTTTTTCTAAAGTTCAGTTGATTTGCTCTCTTCCATTATTTTTGTTATGTTTGTTTATTACAATGCAAAATAGTCACCCCATTTTGCCCATAATTTTTGACCCCTTGAACTTACTTAGACCATCTAAGTCATTGACAAAAAGGTTGTCAGCCTGAACGTAGCTGCCAGGTTTAGCCCCCAGAGGTCCCCAAAGAGGCCCCAAAGTAATTTTTTTCTAAAGTTCAGTTGATTTGCTCTCTTCCATTATGATTGTTATGTTTGTTTATTACAATGCAAAATAGTCACCCCATTTTACCCATAATTTTTGACCCCAAAGTGCCCTTTGACAGTGCTTTGCCCCCTCCCCCCCCCCCCCCCCCCCCGCAATGCTCTATATGTAAAGAAAAAACATTTTCTTACCTTCTCACTGTGATAACTCAAAAGCATTTTATTCAATTCAATTCAAACTTTCATAACATAATTTTGATTATAATAATCTTCTTCCTGTGCAATTTTGGTGTTAATTATTATTTTTTTGATTAATAAGTTATTAAATTGTGAAGAGGTATTACTTTCTCAAAAGTAGCTTAAAAATATTTTCAGGATCATGTAAACACACACATTGTCCCTTTTCACCTGTTTTCACCTTTTCGCCTGACAGGCCATCCTGATGGAAATTTTCATCAGTTTTTTGTGTTTTGTAATGTCCAGTCATACTACTGCCTACTGACAAATTTTGGTGCATGGGGGAGATGGGGTGAAATCGACCGACTTTGGAGCTTCTTTGGGGGGCTCAGGGGGCTAAACGCGACAGCTATGGTCAGGCTGACAACATTTTTGTCAATGACTTAGATGGTCTAAGCAACTTTAAAGGGTCAAATCTTATTGGTGAAATGGGGTGACTATTTTTGGACAGGCTCCCATACTATTATGTGTTTTTTTTGTCATATCCTAGTCAAATCAACTCTGAGGCGTATGAGGTAAGGAAGCATGGCTACGCGATCTTCACCAAGCACCTAGTGAAGCGGATCCATGAAGACCGCCCTATCTTCGATGTACTCATCAGTGTCATGAATGGTGAACATTCAATGCTTTGGGCTTTATTTTGTCAAAACGTTCATGGCTAGGGTGGGGGTTGCAACTAACTTGGAGCATTAGAGTTAGAGTTAGGTCTAATGTAAGGTCCTGGGGTGAAGTGTGGAAATTGGTTAGTGCTATAAATTTACAGCAGGAAATGAACACAAGTGAAAATAATAACGAGAAGTGACAAATGGTAGCTGGGAATGAACAATTTCTTACTTCCTGTGTTTCTCTCTGTTTTCACTTTTTGCTTGGAAATTAAATAAATGAAAATAAATGAAACAAAATATACATGTAGATGGAGGCACACATTGGCGGTGTAGTTGCATATATTCTTATGATATCCGTTATCCTAGATTCATTCTATTTCAAGTGTCCAGATGTATTTCTTGAACTCTATCACATCTGGTTTCAATTCACTTTGCATATACATGTATTATACAATCACCCCTCCTCCGGTCTTATCTCAAAGCTGCACATGTACATTCCACTTCTTATTATATTGTTATTCTCCATATACTGTTCCAACATTTTTTACACACCCCTTTATTAAAACAAAAACAAAAAATAAAAATTGAGGGAATACATTGAGACTAAAGGCTATTACAGTAAGTTCAGGGGGCAAGGGGCAAGTTCCCCTTTCACTACATGTTGTTTTAAGTATATTTACATTGCTAACCGTTATCATTGCTGTAGATGTCAATAAAGACCCTGATGGCAGTAATAGGCAGTTCCCCGCCGTGATGGGCGACTTGAAAGAAGCCCGGTCTCTGCAGGACAGCATCAAGTATACTGGCCATACCACAGAGTACTGCTGCCGCAACGAGGCATGGAAGAATGCACATGGTAATGAAAATGATGGTGACTAATGAAAATGATGTTGAGGATGGTAGTGACGATATCGGTATTAAATGGTGGTAGTTATGGCGATGTCTTGTGGTGATTATATGAGTACAGTCACAGCAATAAATATGCCAGAAAGACCAGGAATATAGAACTAGGAGCTAGGAGGAGGTAAATGGGTATGATGAGGATAATGGTAGTGGTGATGATAATGTTGATAGTGATAATGATAAGGATGATGATGCGGAAGATGATGATGATGATGATGATGTCGAGGATGTTGTTGATAATATCAAGAGGTAGAAATGGAAAGACAAATGAGATGACACCACATGACATTATGAACGATAATTAGAATTATGATGATTGATGTCAATAAATAATCAAAGGTACTGTTTTTCATCTCTTAGTCTATGGTACAAAATTGATTAGGCTTTTAAAAGCTTTCTAACCACAACACAACTCTTCTTATCCTAACACAGAGCTGCCCAGCGATATACCCATAGCTGAGCTCCCATACGGCATCATGGCCCAAATCGAGTTTGAGCTACGCTTCTCCAATGTCATGCTCATCATCACAAAGATTTTAAACAGAGGCTCCAGCACGTGGTGTGAGGCTACTCCTGCCAATTTCCCTCCCGAAGTTGACTTCAAATTGTTGAAGGGGCACTTACAAGTGGTATGTGTAATAGAAATCAGAAACTAATGCTTGCTCAAAAGAGAAAGTCCACCCTGAACATCAAGTTGGTTTTGACTAAAGCAGAAAAATGAGAGAAATTGAATAGTGAAAGTTTGCAAAATGTCTGAAAAATATCTGATAAAGATTAAGAAAGTTCTGAATTTTTGAACAGGGGTGCCAACACGTGGTGTGAGGCAATGTCCCTCCAGAAGTTACTTCAAATTGTTGAAATGACTATTGCGAGTGTCCTTTTTTAAAGTGACACTTTGATACGAGTCTCATAAATTATTAAGGCTTATTTAGTAAAGGTGAAATCTGCCTGATAGCAAGTTGGTTTTTAAAAAAAAAAAAGAAAGAAAAAGAAGAAAAATGAGGGAAGCTGATTACCCTACTTTCCGGCTTACAGGCCGCACTGCCGAAAAGGCCGCACCCCAACTTTGACAACTCACTTGGGAAAAAAAAATATGGGAAAAAAATCACAAGCATAAGAAATCTTGACCCCCCCCCCCCCAAAAAAAAAAAAAAAATCATACAAAGAAAAAAAAAAGGCCTAACTTTTTATTGTATTGACTTTTTGAAGACAATTATTCCTAGATGTCTTTGCTTTTATGTCATTAGGAATTTAAAAAGAGGAAGAGAATCTGACGAAGCGTATTGCTCGCAAACACGTATATCTTTGTAGACTAGTACTATGGTAGGTGCACAATTTCCCAACTATAAAAGAGTATGAACGGGACTAACAACCGTGAATGCAACTTGCTAATTGAGGCACAATCACTAACAAAATTTGAAAGGAAATGTTTCCACCACTTTAAAGATATCTTACATGGGTGCATATTCCATCAAAAGTTCCCTAAGTGATTAGGAAAGACAGAAAAATACATACGGCATGATGGTTTTGAAGATGAAAATGAAACGTTATCACAACAATTTGCATGCTAAAACATGTCCTTGCCATGACCTAGGACGTGACCTACAGTAGGAGGTAAATCTAACACACACGCCACGTGCGCTTTGAAAATCCACTGCAATAACCGTCCGCCGTCCGCTCTCCATACAAAATATACACATCTCCGCGAAGGATCCTGCGAGGATACGACCGCGCTGAAATAACACGGAGGTGGAGGGGTGCCATTGATCTCTAAGAGGGCTGCGCTACGCTTACAGAGCGCTTATGTAGTGCCGTAACGTCTATTAAAATAGCTCATAGTACAGAAAATACATTTGCCTCTTTGATACTACCATAATATAGACCCGGGAAGAAAATTTGGGTATTTTTCAAGGCTGATTTCAGCACGTTACTCAAGCTCAATCGAGCTTCGTACGAGTGCTTTGTCAACCTCGGAAGACCATACAAGGCGGTGTTCGTGATTATATTTATGAGATATGTAGTTATTCATTCGGAATGATATATTTATGAATGAAAATATTTCAATACTTAAAAGATGATTACATCGATAAAGCACAGGCTAACTGTAGTCCCGTCCATTCCAATACTTGCGGTTTAGACCAGGGTTTTGGCATTGGAGGCAGTTCAGTTTTGTCTGTTGTCGACTATAGGCCGCACCCAGCCTTTGCGATCATATTTTGGGTGAAAATACTGTGGCCTTTACGCTGGAAAATACGGTATTGAAAGTTTGAGCAAAACCTAATAAAGGGTATGAATTTTAAAAGTTGTGATTGATGATCGCATTCAAATTGGCACCTCTGATTATCTCTTTGAGAGGGAGATGCCAGACCCAAATTGACCCTCAAGTTAGCTGACAATTTCCCAACCAGCTAATGGAACAAAGTTCATCAGATTTTCAAATTCAAAGACTAGGAGGGGTGTCAATAAGTGTCTCATTTTAGAAAGCTCTACACATCTTATAAACTCTGGTGTTCCTTTTCCCTTCATTTTGAACTAGCCTGATTCTGGCAGAAGGCTAGGCGAGGTGCCATACTACAAGTCCATCATTGAGAACATTCAGAGAATCAGGGTAAGCAGTTGGTTTGTCTCATTCTTTAATGTTTATAGTAAATGAATCTACAACACGTATGTCTTCATTTTAGCCCATTAAATTACAATTTTAGTGTCTCGGAAAGCTGATGAATTTAGCATCTGCTTGTACGTACCCAATTCAGAGTTTTATGGAGCTCTTAGATATAGATATGAAATGTAAAGCCAATAAATAACCTGTGCAATGGAAAGAAACCACCTAAAATCCAGCAATAATTTGCAAATGTATTAAATAATGAACGATTCATTAGAAATGCACATTGGTAAAATTACGGAACTTTGAAGACACTTGTAGTCTTTTAACGATAGACATAATTTGAGGCTGAATTTTATATTTTTAAGTATATTTTAAATAAATATTCATGTTTATAAGTTTGTTGTACTCAATATATTTCTTGTAGGATGATTTCATCTTTGACTTGGTAGTGAACTATGAATACCAAGGCCAACGCTCCATGACCATACTACCCATCCGTATCGATCGTCCTCTCATCTCTCAAGTGTGGCTCATGGATGAACAGATTGATAGGTCACCCACAGAGGGTGAATACCCAGACTCAACGTCATCCAACTCGCTCCTCATGTGAATCTGAGGGTTGTCTCTGTGGTTCTACGTCCCATTGGGTCTGTGTTTCACTGGTCCTATTTGGCACTGGTCCTACATCTCAATAGTCCTCCATTCAACCCGTCCTACAAAATGTATGTCCCATTGTTTTTAATTCTCACTGAATGTATGTCCCTCTGTTCCTATCTCAATAGTCTTACATTCCACTAATCCTATGTTCCACTGGTCCTCCTTCCCTCTGGTCCTATGCACCACAGTCCCTATGTCTCATTGGTCCTACATTTATGTCCGGCTGCCACATTTCTTGACGGATTTCTCTCAAATTTTGTATGGAGGTGTGTCTTAGTAAAATCTACACATCTTAAGTGTTTGGTGATGCTGCCCCACTGTTCCACTTTTTATAGGATCACATGTCATATTTGGTTGCTGTCTTGCATGCACTCTGGCGGTCACATTTTTTGACTGATTTCTTTCAGATTTTTGTATGGATGTCCATTATAGTTTACTCTAGACCTCTACATTTTTTGGTGATGCTGCCCCCGGTGTTCTGTCTTTTATAGGGTCAAAGGTCATATTTTATTGGATATATTGTGTGCGCTCTGCAGGTCACATTTCTCGACAATTTCTTTCAAATTTCTATAGAGATGCATTATACTCTTATCTACACACGTTGTTTTAGTGATGCTGCTCCTAGTGTTGACAATAGTCTGGGCCACTGGTGGCGATCTCTACGTCATCCTTTTGTTTGAGGGAGGGGAGGGGGGAGGTTATTTGTCCCTCCTTCAAATAAAAGAATGACGCAAAAATCGCTGCCAGTGCCGGGGGATACATTTGCATTGCGCGGCAGTGGAGATTTCTAGTTCTCAGTGGTCCTTCATGTCATTGGCCCTACATGTCACTGTTCCTGAGATTTATTGTTGCGCTTCATGTCGGTACAACCTATTTGGATGGATTATCAGGGTCTGGAAAGTCATGGAAAGTCATGGCAAGTCATGGAAACGTGGATGTGGGCCATGTTTGGCTATGGCAGCCTTCCATCATAAACATCAAATAAGATATATATTTATCACTGCGTGGTATTTGTACACCGCTCGGATGCCACAACCCTTACCAAAATGGCACTTATTTGGTCATGGAAAAGGGCAAAAATAGGTCATGGAAAGTCGTGGAATTTGGTTCGCCAATTTCTTTGGGAATCCTGGGGAGCGTTTCATCAAGCGTTTTGTCAGTGATTTTTACTGACAAATTTGCTCTTAGCCAATCAGATGCAAGGATTTCAGTAGCTTATAACAGTTGTCGGTAAAAATCACTGACAAAACACTTGATGAAACGCTCCCCTGATTATCCACTCATCTCTCAGGTTTGGGACCCCCCCCCCCCCTCATAGATAAACAGATTGAGAGGTCACCCACAGAGGATGAATACCAAGACTCATCAACATCCAACTTACTCCTCACGTGAATCCAAGGTGCCCCCTATGTTGTCCTACGTCCCTTTGTCCTACGTCCCTTTGTCCTACATTTCATTGGTCCTACATCCCTCACGTCCTATGTTTCTTATCCTTTGTTTCATTGGTTCTACATGTACATCCAATTGGTCCTGTATCCTGTGGTCCTTCATGTCTTTGGTCCTATGTCCCAATGGTTTACGTCCCACTGATCCTAGTCTGATTGGTCCTACATTGTACAATGTTACATTGGCCCTACAATTCGCATTGGTCTTAAGATTTTTTTATTTTTTTTGCTCCATTCAGGACCAACCCATTTGGAGATATCGTCCTCTCATCTCTAAGGTTATTCCCCCTCCCTTTTATGATTTGTTGTGTGATATTTTCTTCATTTGATACTTTCTTTACAATATATGATTATTTTAAAGTGCTTTGTTAGAGTTTCAATGTGTTTAGGACTTTATCTCTCTTATTATTGGTATAGAACAGTGTACATGTACTTTTTTAAGAGCTATCATTGATTGCACTGCATGCTAAAGTCATCCTCTGTTATCAAGGCATATATTCCATTAAAATATAAATATCTTGACTTGTATATTTGTATATATATATAGCTAGAGTATATAAAGCTTTTATGACATTTACAGAATGTTTCTGATTTTCTGCTTGCCTAATCATGAATTCTTATTTTTAAAAATAACTCGTTTTAATTTTGTATTTCTTAAAGATTACATTCCCTAGATCTGTATCTTTTAAAATGATATAAAGATCCATTTGTATTTCCTTTCTTGTAGTTAAAGGTACTGTTTAATGTTTTAGACATGTTTTCAAAATTTGTTTATTAATTTGCCTTAGAATGCTAGACAAAACATCTCTGAAAGTTGTGAGAAAATGATCAAAATTAATATTTAAAATTAAGTTTTAGCATGTTTTTTTTTTACTAAGAATTATACTTTTACTGGAGTACAAAGACATTTAACTCTAAAATCATATAAAAAATGTCATAAAATATTTTCAAAAGTTAAAATGTGCCTTTAATTGTGTTGCACAGATGTTATTCGTTTAACTACAGATATAGAAAAGTATATTAATGTATCTTTATCAATTTCTTTTCTTCCTCAGGGTAGTGCTCTGTCATCAATTTGGGCTCTTCCCATGTACACATTAGAAGACTAATCATTCAAATTCTACCTCATAATGTACTTCTCATTTCTTAAAGTGATTTGGTAACTTTGTAGAGGCTTGATAAAATCTGAGCTGCCTGGCCTTATATGCTATCAGTGTATGTAATTTGGTGTAAAAATGAAGCCCAGGAAAAAAAAAGCACTTCAAAATCATCATGTGCTTCACAAAAGTAAACATATGCAAGTGACCGGAAATGCCAGACTCATTTTCCCCTATAGACTCAAGCGTATGGCCATACGCTTTTGTAAATGGGAGTATTCATCATAGATATCTTAATAATAGCATTATATATTTGAAAACCTTTCTATGCCTGGCTATTTATTTATCCTTCTGAACATCCATTATACAAGACAGATATCAAAATTCAACAATTTATCAAATCAAGCCTCCACAAAGTTACCGAATCCCTTTAACATTCTAAATTGTCTGTCCATTAGAACCCATACATGTACATGTATGAATAGTATTTGGTAGACATCAAAGAGTGTAATTTAGATCCATGATGGTGATCTAAGGTAGCTTAGCGAAATGTAGGGGCATGAAAAGACAAGTCTGAAATGCAAAATGCGTAATTGTGGAATATCATAATTCTATAGCAAAGAGGTAGAAACCATACCATTGGGACATGGAATTGTTAAAATACCTCTACGACTTTTATTAGCGCTAAATAATATCAAAATTGTCATTCTGATATGTCAAATTACAAATTTTAATTTACTGATTCACTAACTGTAATATCGCATTCCGGAAGCGTCTGTTAATGCCACTACACTTTGCTTCGCTACCTAAAGTACCTTTCGTTTTAATATGTAAATCTTGTTGTATTTTTACGCAATTGATCCACCGGGAAAATGGCTTTTGTGAAATTTGTCAATATTCAGCAACATCAACATGATCATTATAGTACTTCTGTGATTGTAACATTTGCCTTTATTGTACAAAGTCTTTAACCCAATGGCTACGGGAACTGGGTGATTTCTATGGGAATGGGTGGATTCAGCAGTCAGTAGGTTAACCCATAGCAGTTTAGTGTCTCTTTCGGTGACGTTTTCTTTCATCTTTGGATTCAGAATGCTCTGAATTACAGATTATACATGAGCAGAAAGTCTATGTTGCAGTACATTGTGCCGTTCATGATTAAGAGCGATTTAATTGAAAATGATCACTGAAGTCTCCAAATCGGCGGAGTGATATTTGTAATCACTATTTCCATGTACGAATTGGTAATTTCTTTTTATTTTCTATATTTTCATTCACATTGGTTCATTAAATGTACATTTGTATTTTGTTACTATGAAAGGGCGGAAAATAAATAATTGGTGCCAAGCAAAGAGGCTGTCCGGTGAGGGGGGGGGGTAGGGGTTGTTATGTGTACCATGCATCTTAAATGAGTTGTTTGACTAGCAAAATAGTATTCTTTAACATCATGTAAACTAAAATGCACTAACATAGACGGGTGAATCCGGGATTTTGTAAAAGGGGGGGGGGGGGGAAAAATCTCAGAAAATTTCTGACAAAGCAACAACCACCAAAAAAAAAAAGGTCATCAGAATTTTGGGGTCCTGTTTTCCTCCAAAATTTTCTGACAAGTAAAAATAAAGAAAAATAAAGAGAAGGTTATCAGGTCTAAAGAAGAGCACATATACACTTTGGTTTCAAAGGGGGGGGGGGGGGAGCACAAGCCAGAAGTGCCCTTCCCCCATAAAATTATGGGACTTTTATTAAAATCCTGTATACTCATTGTGAATTTTCTTGAGTTTTCATGTAGGATTTTTTTTTTTTTTTAATTGCAGTTACCAAAGCCACAGACCACCTTTACAGAGCAGGATAGCAAAAAAATGTATCTGCATGTTGTAATAATATTTGCAAAATCGTGAAAAAGTGCTCTTTGAGATCAAATACTGAACAGTATACGAATGGTGGTATTGCTGATATTTGTGATCAGTCTTCAAGGAGATGTGTGAAATTTGTATTGCTGCTTGATCAGTATATAGATATTGTAATTAAATGATTAACTGATTAATTTGTATGTTGTTTCTCTGTTTCTTACATTCATTTTTATTGACACATTTAGGTGTGAACATATGCGCAGAGCAGGCGTTTGTGCTCACTTAAAGGGAAAGTCCACCCCAGTATAAAATTGATTCAATGAATAGTAGAAACATACGAAGAAATAGATATATTGAAAGGGGCAAAATGCCTAAGTACTGGAATCAGGCATGTTGTTTCTCAAAATTAAACACAAGAAAATAAAAATGATAAAAGAAACTTCACTACACAGAATGTCATTTCTACCTTTATTCAAGCCATCAAAAATTTAAACCTCTTTTCACCATATTGATAAATAGTTTAATGTACATTCAATTGTATATTCAATATATAATGTGAACCATAAAAAAAAGTTTTTTTTATAAATAACCATAATGGTATATATGCTACATGCAATGTATGGTATGCATCTAGTCTCATCTAAATATTTCAAAATATATAAGGATCAGTAAATAAAATGGTAATGATGAGAAGTGGAGAGGCAAAATTTTGAAGGATTTTCCTCCTTCAGTATAGTAGAAAGCTTGCATATGAAGAGCACTTAGAAAAGCTATTTCAAATTTCAAACAAAATGGTAAATCCTTTTGGAAGTGTAATGGCAAGGAATTTTTTTAAGGAGAGAAATTCTGTTAACTACCAATCTCCCCCCCCCCCCCAATAAATATAATGATAAACAAATGGGAAGAGGAATAAAATTAACTCAACAGTAATTCCTTTTGATTTGGAGTGCAAACTGGAAAGACATCAACAAAACCAAATAAGGAAATGCAAAATATGTTAGCTCATTATTGGTACAGAGAGAGAGAAAAACATTCTGTTTTGAAGGTGACAAATAATATACATGTATCATGCATTGACTATTTGACACCACTCGGAAATATAAACCCAATTTAGAATTCCACATCTAAATTGGTTGATTGCACAAGATGTTTCATCATATACATGTATAATACATAACAAAACAATTCAATTTCCTTTTTTGAAAGGACTGAATTGATTATCATATATTGGCTGACAATGGAAAATGGTGAGATAGCAAAAGAGAACTCTGAAAGTGTTCACTTCTATGATTTGAACCATACAGTATTCAATTTGTGTCTTTGTGGTATTTGACTGAACCAAAACAATTCAATTATTTCTTCACAAGTTCTTGGGTTACATGATTTACAACGCATTATCTTCAACCTCTTCCATCTGTTATAATAATAGTAATATTGATAATATATAGAGTATTCTTAATGCGGCAACTCCAAATCAGTAATGTACCGCTAATCAAGGTGCAATTATAAGAGGTTGAGTAAGATATGAAAAAATAGAACACCCCAGTATCTTTTGTTCATTAAAAGATCAAATTACTATGGCATGAATAGAAGACAGCATGCATATATTGCATTGACAAAATCGGATTTCAAAACCACATATGCATGATGTTGATTTACAACTCAGAGCAATATATATATACACAAAGCCCTGTCAACAGAGCAATATATACACAAAGCCCAGTTAATGTCTTATAAAATATACAAATAACACTGTAATAATTATAATTATGCTTTGCATATTCTCATATTTACTCATAATACCATATAATCTATAAAAACATGAACAACATAAGGATAAGCTTACAGCTCTACTTGAGCTTAGAGCTTAAGACTGAAATTTCTCTGTTGATTATTTTCCCCATAATCCCATGGAGCAAACACTGTACAAAATATCAATCTCTAACAGAATGAAATTATTTTGACATGCACATATTCCAAGGAATATGAATAATCTCACTATCATATAAAACAGAACTTTTACAAGGAATGAACACTTGGATTTCTTCAGTAATCTGAAGATGAATTCGATTCACATGCGCATCATTTTGGTCCTTAAACTTCATGAAATAACATTTATTATAATACTTGTGTACAAACATGCAAAACACATCTTTAAATTATCATCCACAGCCCATATTTCTTACTAGATTTTTTTCTCCAGTGAACAAGCCTCTTATCAGAATAAGTATTGAGAAATACACAATTCGACTCAAAAGAAGATGGGACAAGATATGACTCAAACAAACAATGGATGATGGGCAACACACTCAAAAGAAAGGAAAATGGGAGGATATACATGTACATTTAATGTTAATGTCAATGAGTTGAATACTCTCTCACTAATATACAATATACCACTGGAATTTGATCACGTGCAATAATATTTCTTTACACTTCATTGTAAAAACAAAAAACAAAAAATGATTACAAATATTATATAAGTATATAAATATGAATATTCCATGCAAAATTGTGAATTATATCATGATAAATCACAAAAGTCCTAATAAACTCCCCCCCCCCAAAAAAAAATACATAGATGTATATGAATCAAATACATGTATACATGATGGAAATAACACATATAAGAGAATAATAACATTGGTGTCTCACACACTTGACTGGCAAAGTCTAAACCAGTACAGTTGTCCCACAATCATAATTGAAATGCTAGGTTGGAAAAGCAAGTATGAATTTAGTGCTTCGGTAAACTGCCTGGTCTTTATTAGTTTCACTTTCCAGGAAAACAAGCAATAAAATGTTTAAAGTACACTGTACCTCTCTAGTGTAAACCAATAAGTTTGTATTGAATAAGTAGATGGTTCAAATGACCCCAATTTCTATGCATACGTGCATCTGTTTTAGTGCACACACTACTTTTAGTGATTAAAATGGGCACAATGGTGTAAAAACTATGACAGCGTATGACGGTCATTTGTACTCGGCATAAAATGACCGTTATCTGCACTTGCGCCAATCACAAGTATCAACTGGCTTACTGATTTAAAGTGTACCAACCACCTAAAAAAATAATTTGTATGCCGCTAAAAAGTATAGAATTAAACTCAAAGAATTTCATCCGGCATTCTATGGGTCAGCAGTTTAGGAGCAAGAAAGAAATAAAGGATAACGTTTAGGTGCTCGGGCGGAACCAAACTCGAGTAGGGTTCCGCGCGAGCCCTTATTTTGAAGCGCACGTATGGATGCCTCGAGTAGTCTACGCCACTAGTCGCTTTTATGCTTATAGAGAGTGTAATTAATATTGCAATATCTCTTTATAGAAGTAATATTTGAAGCTCATAATTTGAATATACATGTAGTATAATGCTATGGAACCTCTAACACTCAGAGCAAAATATCTTTTGGTGATTGGTACCCTTTAAAGTAATATCCTCTGATATAAAGGGAACATCATCACGAAGGAGGGAGCATAGTGGTTAAAGCAGAGGCCTTGGAACCACAGGTTCCGGGCTCAAAAGCGTGTCACTGCACAGATGATATTGGAAAAGAGTATACTGGAATCCCCCAGTCCAGCAGATAGGACCAGTGTTGAAGTTACGAATTCCCTAAGTGTGAGAAGTTGACTGCTGAGCAGTTTTCGCCAGAGCAAGTGTCGTAATGCCGTGACATCTAGCAGAATGGCTACTACTCGTCGCACGCTTGGTATCCGATTCAGATTTCATACCAAACTTCCAAGAGTTTTTGCCTTATTCTCTTTGTTTCAAAAATACAAAACAACTGTCGAGAGGAATGTCATAACTCCTCATGCTCATCTTCTCTGTCCGAGTACGTCTCATCGTTCATTCTCTCATTATCATCGTTCTCCACTTCATCTTCTTCATTTTCATCATCCAATTCATCTAACCTTAAATCTGCTAACTTGCATGCTTCTAGGAACGTCTCCGAGTAAGCCTCTTTCATGGATAATTTCTGATCTCTATTCCGATCTAAAGACTGAAAGAGCTGTAAGAAACAACAATGGAAATATTCAGGTAACTGATGTGTATAAGGTACCTCATAGAGGCCGATTACACCACTAACAATATGTAAATAAATGATTCAGGGTAAGCAGCTATCCTACAACAGAAGCCTAAAATTTGAAATAGACTTTCTCAGCTGTACGCTGGCACAACAGCAGGTACAAAAAAATTATAATGAAATATTACATTTTTGCAGAAGGTATATTAACTTCTGTGACATACTGTACCATCACAAAGATGCTCCATTTTAACATTGTGATACTTCTTAAGTTTTGATTACAGGCATGATAAATTAAGAGTAAATCATAAATTTTAAGGCAGCATTGTAAATTGGTGCTGATTTTGAATTCCTGATTCAAATCTGGATTTCTTTTCTTTTAATTACTGGTATTTCTTTTTTTCTTTCTTTTTTTTTACTATGGTTGATTTTCAATCACAATTCAAAAGAAAAGCATTAACCCTGTTTTCCATCATTCCAACTATTCAGCACCCTGGTTTATGAACCTGAAGAAAGTCTCGTTCACATATGATATAGCACATCACTACAGCAAAATAAAATGACTTACATTTAGTTTGCTTCATGATTCTGTATCTTATAGTGATTTCCTTTGTATCCCACTTCCCATTCACATACACAGAAAATGTTGTATTTTGCCCTTTATGACCAAAAATTGAGAAGATGAGAAGATATCACAAACCTGTGTAACTTGTGGATTAGAAGACTCCTGGAGTAGGCCTACTGAGAGCATCTCCTCAACTGTTATGAACCCATCATTATTCTCAATCTGGCAGGCTATTTCAGATCTGATATCAACAGACAAGAGAACAAACACCTACCATCACAGGAACTAACGGATATCTTCTGTCCCCCCAGATTTTAAGCTATAGAAGATAATGACCAACAATCCCCAGAGGTACAATGCCTTACCACTAGCTTCCAAAGGCACACTTATCAGGAGTACGCAAAGAGAAAAAAACTTTCATTCATGAGCCTTTGACTCTTCATATTATGGCAGCAAAACAAAAGGTTTTCAGCCTGATATATTGCCCGTAGAGCTAACACGAGGTGTCATTTGCTGATGTTAGGACTGTGTCAGTGAGTGCTATGGTCTTTTACGTGTCATGGAAGAGTGATATCGTTTAAAAAGTGATTGCAAAATGAACAGTGCAAATAGTACTTTTTAATAACTGGCGCATGGGATAATTGCCTTCACAGATTCCGCTAGCATAGTTAATGACACAATCGGAATGATGCCTTGTGTGAGGCAGGCTTAACATAAATGTACTTTACTTGTTGAAAATTGCTTGATAATTCATTTTAGCAACAAGAAAAACCTACATATTATCAGATTTTACAGACCTAAAATCAAGCCTTGTGCCATACTCTTAAATGATTAGAGGAATGCAAAATCAACACTTTCATACATCAAGCCTGTGAGCGGGGTTTCAAAAAAAGAGCAGAAAAAAGCTGAAACTAGTTTTCCTGATCTATTTACTTGTCTTCCGCTTCGTATCTGACGTAATGCAGATTAACGGCTGCCCGACACATGCAGCGGTGCGGTCCACAGTTCTTTGGTATACAAATGCAAGCAGCGTCAACTTCAAATCGCACGCGAAGGCAACACACATACAGTACATACATGACTACGATGGTAAGTTCTTTTCCATATTTGGTCGCAAGAGAGCTAGACTCCACTCGCAGCCATTTAACTAGACTACGTTTCCAGCAGTTTAAAACCGTTGACATAATGGTTGCTGATAAAATAGCAGGAATAGCACACGGGAAAAAAGCGGAAATTGAAATCAGCGAGAATAATTAAAAAAGCGGAGGTCACACAGGCCTGATACATGCAATGAATGCATACGTAGTTACCTTAAAATTTCAAAATGACTGGCTCTAGTCTTGAAACTGCTGAGAGGAATGTACTCTGGTAAGGTCGAGAGGTCATCAGAGCAATCAGTGTCATTAAACCAGAGGCGATGGATGAACCAGACGTTTACTGCCAGATTTCGGCCCCATGATCTTACAGCATGAAACCACCTAGAGAGAATGGGCAAAGAAAATACTTGTGTAAGATTTACAAAGGACTGATACTGTGCAGTTAAAAACCACCTAAAGAACGGACGGACAATCTCGGGTGAAGAATTTATGATGATGAATTTTACTTGTGGCGGTGGTTCCTCGAAGATGATGAAAGGAAAGCACATCACGCAAGACTTGCCAGTCATCAAAGTGAAGTCCACTCTCAGTGATTTCATAACATCTGTTACTGACTACCTTAAAGCTGTCAAAATCCATGAGAACAACAAAATAGAATATAAAACCAGAAACTTTCGCGCACATGAAATGTTTGTGAATTTCGCAAGAGGTTCAGATTTGCGAAAGTTTCAAGCCGCAAAAATAATTGCTAACACAACACCGAAACTTCTCAATTTGCGAATGTTTATTGTTGTGTTTTTGTTTACAAAGTTTTGGGTTTTATGGTTATCTGTCTTCAGGGGCGGCGCCAGGGTATTTTGATGGGAGGGGCAAGACGACCTAAAGATGACGTCATATTTTTTCTCCATTAAATAACAGGGGATATATAGAGTTATATGCTTAAGACCTCTCTTTTTAATACTCCTCTATCTTATTTCTTCCCTTTTCTTCCTCCTTTTCTTCTTTTTTTTTTTTTTTTTTCTTTTTTCACTACTTGAAAAATCATAGGGGGGGGGGGGGGTCGATCGCCCCCTCTGCCCCCCTGTAGCGCTGCCCCTGTCATCTTTAACTCACTTGTAGGGTATGAAGGGGTGATCCCATCCTTCCATGGTGACACTATACCAGGGAACCTGACCAGAAACTAGGGTACTTGGTGAGGTCTACTCTGTCAACGTTAACACCACTAAACGACTGCTCTGGGTGATCAATATTGATACTTGCAAAGTCCCCATGAGAAACCCAAACTAATCTGTCCTGTACTTACTTGAATGGTATGAAGAGACAGTCCCCCTTCTCCATGGTGACGTTATACCAGGGAACCTGACCTAGACCGGGATACTTGGTGAGATCGACTCTGTCTACGTCGACACCACTGAACGATTGCTCCGGATGATCAATGTTGATGCTTGCATGCTCCCTCTAGAGAAAAATATTTGTAGATTTACCCATAGAGTACAGGTGAGTTTGTATGATGATAATTGATTCAAAGGCTAAAACATAGGTCTAATTTATTCTTTACAATCACCAACACTGAACAAACCACACAAATATTTATAATGTATAATTTAAAAAAAATAATAAAGGATTTGTGAGCATACACACTGGCACAAAAGTAGAAGTATCTTTCCATTCAAAATATCCACAAATATGAAAATATATCCAAATACCAAATATTAATCCCCATAATAATATAGTTTTGAATAGAGCTAAATGTAGAATGTAGTATGTGCTAACTAAGCATCACTTGCCCAAAGAAATATTTTTGCTCTTATCTATGCAGCTCAGAGAGAAGATTAAATGGAGTCATCTACTGATCAAGGCTTAGACACAAGCCATATCAGGTCAGGCATTGACTTCAATCATCACTGCTGCTACTAATCATCACATTATCCATGCAATAGACATGTATTTTATAGAACATTGCAATCAGCTGGAACTTGAGCCCTCAACCTTCAGATTGTCAGTCAAGACAACAAACCACTATACCACAGTACCCCTGCTACAATACACACTGCAAATAGGGCTTAATACTTGAAAGGGTTTCTTTAGAAGAGTAATACATTATAGAAAATCCCCTCAGACTTAATGGTTAAATAATCTCCACTCTGGCAATTCTGTATTGCCTACAAAAGTTATGGGGTGTATAAGAAGCTAATATTGTTTAATTGCACATTCTACTAGGCTTCAGGGTTGCTCATTTTACCCAATTCTTGGGGATTGTCTTGAAATGTTTGTCATCATGTTCCCAATCTTGACTTTCCTTTAGTGTAAGCAAACAAACATACACATTGGGTGAATTCAAGTTGGGTGTTGAAAGCTGGTGTTGAAAGTTGGTGTTGGTGTTGGGGCAAAACTAGCACCAGCCACAACACCAAACCTGAAATGAAGCTGGTGCTGGGATTGACTTCATTAGGTGTTGAGCTATCAATAATGTGATTGGTATTATTTTTGTAAACCCGAATTCGGTATTGGGGCTAGAATCAGCAGCCCAATTCATGCTCTCAACACCAACACCGAACTTGAAATCACCCATTAGCTAGGAGTGATTAAGATCTGGCAAGCTCAAAAAGAGCTGTGGACAATTTTTTAGTCTAAAAGGTGTCTCCAATCTTCCCCATTTTATGACAGGGTAGCTGAGAATTTTTACCTTGTCCACCAGGAAGACTTCTTTGCTCCCATCCATAATGCAATTAATGTTGTCCACACTATCAAAGTGAAGAACAGACTTGGTCCCTCCACTGCTGTACCATAGCACTGTATCCACGAGTGATGTCGGGAACCCTCCACAGAGAAGGCATCGCAGCAGGCAAAACTCATCTATCGGTGGAAGTGAGGAATTTAATAAGAGGTTGTTGTTTTCGCATCAGTTTTTTTATTGCTTAGAAATTTCACGCACAAGTCAGTTAGAGTTGAATAGTATGTCTTTCTGCACTCCAGTAAAAGTTTAAATTCGACTTACATTATGAAAGATACTCTGAAGTCACATGTAGCAAGGCCTTTCAAGCCACTTCAAGAAAGTGGAAGCCGCGACTGAATGACGCATACTTCATAGGCAATCACTCGGGGGTCAGTTCTTAACTCTTTCAGTGCCGATGCCACATATATGTGACAGATACTTGTCATTTTCATTCACCCATTGCTTGACCAAAGGAAAGGCACATGGTGGTCAATGTAATGTATGTATATCAAAATTTTGAGCATAAATCAAGCATTCTAAATATATGATTATATTTATATGCTACCATAGAAATTTTCAGAGAAAATTGCAGATTTTTAAAAAGATATTACCTTATTTTAACATTAAACAATAGTAAACAAGTGAGAAACCAAAATATAATGGACAAAAACGAAACTCAAATGTAATTTTCATTAATTATTATGCATAAAGTTGGGTCAAATAATAATGTTTGGTATCATAAGAAATGGGAATAAATTTCCTACAAGTTCTGTACACAATATTTTGTAAAATAATAGATGGTTAATGAAGTGCAGACAATTGAAAAGTAAGCATTGATCACATTATGGTAAAATTTTGAAGAGAGCTAAACTCCTAGGCACAGTAAGAGCTAACACTATTACTGAATTCCTAACTTCACCCCTGGACCTAATACAATACCTAACCCTAACTTTAACCCCAGACCTCACCAAAACCCAACTGCAAAACCTAGATGTACCGTAACCTTTCCTCTTTGCTCCAGCAACAATTGCTCCAGGAGTTATTTTGTTAAGGATATAGGGTTGGAGTTGCAACTGGGTTTTAGGTTTAAGGTTTAGGGGTAGCCAGATAGGGTTAGGTGTAGTGTTTGGTTGAAGTTTCAAGGTAGTATTTCAATTAGCACAGGTAATGGACTGCAGAGCAGTTGTCACAGGAGCGTGTGTCGTGCAGCCATTTTCCTGACAAAATAGAGCCTGGAGTGAATGTAGGACCACTTACCTGACATCTCAGGAGGCACATCCGTGACCAGATACACATCCTCTTCCTGGTATTTCTGAACGAACTGGGACAAGGGCATATGCCAGAGGTCTTTGGACCGATTCTCCTTCTTCCCCTCCTCCACCTCTACCTTCAGGTGGCCATAGTGTTCGCTGGAAGTAGAAAGACATTACAATGTTTCAGTTAGGGAATAGTTGCAGGTGGTTTGCAATCTTAAAGGAGCAAGAAAATAGTGCGAATGCTACTTCAGAATGGTGCCTTTGAGTAATCTGTGAAAAAAGACAATACACATCAAATCCATCAGAAATCTTTTTTACTAGTTGGCAATACTTACAAAAGCAAAAGTGCTCACTAACAGAGCATATTCATATTTTATGCAATTCAAATATTTTCTGGGGTGGTAATTCTGAAAATGATGTTATCTTTTATGTGTAGTAAAAGAATTGCAATTATCATAAATCAAAATTAGGACAAGTCATTGATTAATGTTTGCAAAAAGGTGGCTGCGCTGGCGTAAAGTTAAAAGAGACATCTGTGCAAGCACCAATGATAGATGTTTATTGCAAGCAATTTCAGTATGCTATGACAATTAACATCATTTTCCTTAACATTAAAGATGACATAGTTATTAGAATATGGGCCTGATGTCTAAAAGAACAAACTATTTAAAAAAATGCATTCATAAAAGAAGTCAAAATGGTTTTATGATGGTCCTGTGATGGAAAGATATTCATTTAAAAAATGTTTTGGGGTTTGAAATTAATAAATCATTTAGCTAGGTACAGATCATTCTACCTTAGGTATGTGTCCGTCCACAGTTTGTAAGCAGCCATATTCCGGGCAGCTCCTTTGAAGATAACAGGCTTTCCATCCTTAACGTAATGATTGAAGAACTCCAAAGGTTCTGGCACCCTGTCAAGAACATCTACTCCAGGATCCTCCGAGGGCCTGATCAGAGAGAGAGATAGATTGGGGGGGGGAGAGGGGGGAGAGAGAGAGAGAGCGAGTTATGGAGAAGAGTGATGAAAATTAGCAAGGGAATCAACCCCCCCCCAAAAAAAAAAAAAAAAAAAAAAAATAATAATAATAATAATAATAAAAATTGAAAAAAAAAAAATAATAAATTAATTAAAAAATAAATAAATAAATAAAAAAATAAATTAAAAAAAATAATAAAATAAAATAAATAAATAAATACATAAATAAATAAAAATAAAAATAATAAAAAATAAAAGAAACCCCAATATTTCTCTTTATGCCCCCTATAAGTAGGAACGGTTGGTTGTTGGTAATATATGGTACTGCAACAAATAGTGTCATAAAACTTCACTTCTCTTGACTACTCGTGAAAAGTTTCTAGTTTTGCACTAGTCAGATATGTGAAATGAACATAACACAGTGTATGAGTCTAAATTACCAAAGATTTTGTCAACAGCATGATCTCAAAACAACAAACATGATCAGCGTCATTTTATCAAGGGTTATATTAAAACAAATAACACTACATGGGCAGATTTCTTTATAAAATTCTCTACTATCGACATGTAGGTGATTTCATGTTTGCTCCTGTAAAAACTGTTCTTGCCTTTATTTTGTCGAACAAGTAGGGTTAGTGCTTGGCTTGTGATTTGGTTTTAGGTCAGATCTAGGGTTAGGGGTAGGTATACAGTGTGAGTCAATAAAAAGTAAACACATATTCAAGCCCCAATATCTTAAAAACCAAGTTAAATCACTGAAATGTATTATAATGGTACGATGATAATTGATGTCTTCTTTAATAGGCTGTTCACCAAATTGTGATCATGGATGATTGAGCGCTGGCCATTTTTATAAAGCATGTCAAAATCGTCTTTGCCCAACTTTGGGCTGAATGGTCTTTAGAAGTTTACTTTCATTATTTGCCTGCATTCAACTGGAATGGAGAAATTCAACCAATCTTGGGTGGACCATCCACTTCATTCAGAACTTGGGCAGAGGCAAATCTGACATGAATTCGGAAAAATGTTTCTCTTCAGCTGGTTGGTTTTTATTAATCAAGGTGTCAAATTAAAGGACACACGATAGGCTACAATATGAGTATCTCTGATTAAATATATATGTACTGATTGCATTGATATTTAGGGTTGAATCTGGGTTTCCTTTTTATTGACTCACACTGTATTGTCGAGTCCAGGGTTGAAAGTAGGGAATTTTATTAATGTTTAATAGAAATTGATAGTGGAGCCAGTGATGCCAGAGTATGTGTCATAGAATCGCTATCCATCTTTCTGCCATGATGACATGGATTTTACTTACCTATGTGACCCTAAGGGTTTCAAATGGCCTGGAAGATCAACAGCAGGCAAATCACCTCCTTGAGCTAAAACAGTTGGTGTATTGTGCATGGCTTGGTGTTGATCAGGTAAAGATGCTACACTGCCACGGCCATTGGACAGCACCAGCAGGTATAGTGCCTGGTAAAGTAAAGTTGGCAAGCAGAAGATGAAGGAAGAGGTCACCATGTTTGGAGTTCAAAGCTCAAATTGGCGATAGCGAACGATGGCTGACCTGTCTGCAGATGAGAGATGACACAGAATAAGATTATTTCCAGGATGCTTTCTTAGATTCTAAATTGGCCACAGTGTTGGAGAGATAGAAAAAAAAATATGCCAGGCTCTGTATATGCAGAGCAGCATTAGCTTTTTACTCTTCCATGGAGCCTTCCAGGCTACCTCTCCCCTCATCCATGCAAGTTCATTAGGTCTTTAGCGCCCTAATAATAATCTACATGTACCTGGTGCAAATGTGAATTTCTCGCCGAAATACATCATTACATGGTTTAATGTTGCTTGGTTCAAATGTTTTGACTGCCTGATGCAAGGTCTAGATAGATCTATGCCACTTTCCAGATAAAGTACACAGCAATAACAGAAAAATGGCATTATCGTGGTAGAGGAAATCACCATTCACAGAAACGCTTCATTGTGCATTCACATGCATTGCCATTGCATTGGCATAATTGGTGACATGTCCTCATTCCCCGTCCATAGACTCTGCACGCAAGCATGTGCATGCTAACAAATGAGTGGTTTCCTCAGCCACGATATAGCCAGAAAAATAATTACAGGTTACCAACCTAAATATAAAAAAAATACTAGGTCTACAGTGTGAGTCAGAAAAAATGTTACACTTTTTAAAATGCTTATATTACAAATATGATAGAAATATCATAATTCTTGTACCACAGTTAGATATAATAACTATTTTAGTTTTATTTGATACCACATTTGTTGGGAATCAGTAATGAATTTACTGGATATTATTATCATTATTATTAAGTATTTGACATCACCTGTGCCAGGGAGGGGAAAAGCGAACTGAATCACTGTAACCCTCGGGTCTCTCCTCCCGATATAACTGATTGGTATGTGCAGGTGTACCACTACACCGGGGTTTCCCCCTACTCTTATTCGAGGAGTGCAGTGGGTTCTTAATGTGCAAAGGTGGTGACTGTCCTCTACATGGGGCCTCCAGTAACGTCCTATCCGAGGGACGTAGTGTTTTCCACTGTAACATAGCCTGCGTCTATGAAACAAGGGAGGGGCATGTTAACACACAACGCAGGCTTCAGTCATTCGCCCGGTTTGGATTCGAACCCACGATCTTTGGTTTGACAGGCAGACGTTTTCCCGACTGAGCCAATTCGCCTCCTCAAGCCAACTTGCCTCCTCAGTAGGTATCAATTAATGTGTCTGGGTGAAAGCCCATTTGCACCAACATCAACAAATGCCTTGTCTGATTTGGATGAGACTGCACAATAAGCAAAAAAATCCTTTTGTAATGATAATTGAGTTATTCCAAATCAAGCAAGGGGCTGTTGAAGCTAACGCTAAACAGCTCCTGTGAAATGGCCCCCAAGATCTCCAGACAAAAACACCCATGAACTTCTTCGTCTGGGGGTTCCTGAGGTCCAAGGTGTACAGCAGCCCACCTGCAGACCTGGGCCCTGTTTCATAAAGTTTGTCATCAATGACAAGTTGCAATATAACTGTTATAAGCCACTGAAATCCTTGCATCTGATTGGCTGAGAGCAAATTTGTCGGTAAAAATCCTGGATGACTTGAAGACAGGCATATACTTCGTAGGGCCAATGGCAGCGATGCTCCATCGAGCTCAGAAATGCATCAAGAGAAACGGATGCCATGTGTGGAAGATTGAAAGCTATGTCCAAGCGCCCAAAATGAGTATGAAAAAGGACTTTTCAGTGAAGATCACTGAACATGCTGAATGTTAAGACTTAGTTCTAGCTTTATTAAGTTATTCATTTATTTATTGGTTCTCATGTTTATTTATCTTGATTAAACATATGCATAAAATTTACACTCATTGTTTGTGTGAATGTTGTTGTCTCTGACTCTGTGTCAGTAGGTAATTCATAATCATACAATTTGGTGCAAATGGGTTTTCTATCTTTCAATTCAAACAATAGGCATAGCTGTTGTGCACTCAACCGTAACAGCAACATTGAAACAAATGTTACCAAACAACAAAGGAATACATAATCTATCCATACATGCTAAAAAATACTATGTTAATCCCACAATTTTTAAAACAATACTCAATTTAAAAAGTGTAACATTTTTTCTGACTCACACTGTATACTGGTACCTGTACCTACGCAAATGTAAACTGGTGGGACAATGCTTAATTGCTGAAGCCTGAACCGAGATGCAATTGCAACCAACTTCTGTTCGGAACGAGATCAAAATTTTAAGTAAATTCTAATGATACTACCCTTTAAATTCTTGGCTTACCTTTAGAATCCAATGTCATCTATAAATAACAAAACTTGGTAGAATCAATGAAGTACTAAGGCTGGGACCGCTGGCTTGGCTGACTCGCAGAACTTCAGAGCCGAGTATTAAACGTGGAGAATCCTATACGCTAATCCTATAATCATATCAGCATGCAACAAATATACATGTAGGTCGACAAATTAAAGAGGAAGAGGCGGGGGGGGGGGGGGGGGGGGGGGGCAAGTAGGCTCAGCTAGGTGACAATAGTTAGCTCCCAATTTTAAAATCTTGTAGGGAATTTTGTGGGGAAAGGGAGAAACAAAATCAATCATCAAGATACAAGATTTTTAATAAATATGATTGATTCTGATGTAACGCCAAATCTTGTTACGTGTTACAATCCAGAGACCAGACAAGAGGCATATATAGTAAGAAATTGTTTATTCCTAGGACCAAAACTCCGAGATACAAAAATTCATTTTATGTACGAATACGTAAACCATGGAATAACCTTCACAACGACACCATTACTGCCCGAGTGTGCACAGTTTTGAAGTAGCTTTGGATAGGTGCTGGAAAAATGAGCCCATTGAAATCGCCTGCTGCACCAGGAAATGATCCAGCCATCTTGAAAAGGAAGAAGAAGAACTTGGAGTTGAATACAGAGGCATAATTATGCCTGCGTATCTTCCCTAGGTATCCCTAGGTAGCAATCATCATCGTAGTCATCAATCATCATCATCATCATCATCATCATCATCATCATCATCATCATCATCGATCATCATCATCATCATCATCGTATGATCATCGTCATCATTTCATCATCATCATCACCATCATGATCCGTATCATCGTCATCATCATCATCAAGAGGCGTCGGAACGTCGGAACGTCGGGCTCGGACAATGCATGGGGGGGGGGGGGCGACGGTCCGACGCCTCTTTCATCATCATCATCATCATCAGGCATCACCACCATCATCACTCATCTAATGATAGGTATGACGGGAACTCTATGCGAACTTAGGCCTATATGTTGCGTGCATCATTAACTTTCTCTCAAACTTTTGTCTTTTGTTTTTAGGCACACTATGGCCTGCATTGGCCTATTCTTTTCATTTTGAGTTAGTAAATAAAATAAAACAAGGTTATACACTTCTTGTTTTCAAAAGGGATCCTTATATATAAAGTTGGTCAAATCATATACTTCTTGCTGTCAAAAGGGATCCTTATAAAGTTGGTCAAATTATATTATACAAATATACAGGGCCCGAGGAAATCTAGTGCGATCTATGCGGTCGGTCGAAGTGACTACAGTTGTCTATTTCCTCGAGGGGCGAGAGCCCCGAGAGAAATAGACGATTGACTGTAGTCGCTGAGACCGACCCCATAGATCGCACTAGATTTCCGAATAAAGGCCCTGTATATTTGTTTTATATCCCTCATCAACAATTAAATATATTTGGATTTAACTTTGATCTAGATATGGCAAATTAATGTTAGATGGTATAAATCTCGCGTTGTTAAATCTATACGGTTAGAGCAAAACACAGTGTCAGTGGACGCTAACTAACTTAGTCTTAAAGGGGGTACCCAATGCTGAAACAATGTTAGTTCATTTAAAAGATCACGATTTTATTAGAAGAAAATCATCTGTTTTAAATTTTTTTTAAAATTCGTGTTGCCAGAAAATCCCCGAAATATGGTAAGATTTCAGGATATTTTGGCCCCTCAGCTGTGTCCCAATTTCAGCTAGGTAACCACAATGACGTCAAAGTGGTTACCTTGTCTCGCAATTATAGCAAAATGCGCGCAAGGTGTAATGCATTTTGTACAGTCTAGCGCGCAACACATCTGCAATACGCGAACCTGGGTAACCACTTTGACGTCATTGTGGTTACCTAGCTGAAATTGGGACACAGCTAAGGGGCCAAAATATCCTGAAGTCTTACCATATTTCGGGGATTTTTCTGGCAACACGAATTTAAAAAAAACTTAAGGCAGATGATTTTCTGGTAATAAAATCATGATCTTTTAAATGAACTAACATTGTTTCAGCATTGGGTACCCCCTTTAAGGCCACCGCACACTACACGACCTGAGGTCGTACGACGTGAGGTCGTACGACCTAGAGGTCATACGACCTAGTCCACGACCTCGCAAAAATTCAACATGCCAAAACCTGGGACCTGATCGTGCGACCTGGTCCTACGACCTGAAACTTGGGTGTTTGGTGACG
Organism: Heliocidaris tuberculata; assembly: GCA_025618425.1. Classification (NCBI taxonomy): domain Eukaryota; kingdom Metazoa; phylum Echinodermata; class Echinoidea; order Camarodonta; family Echinometridae; genus Heliocidaris; species Heliocidaris tuberculata. The sequence continues at coordinate 17,483,347 of CM046839.1, forward strand.
TCATACCGTAGTTCGGAAGGTCGTACGACCTCAGGTCGTGTAGTGTGCGGTGGCCTTTAGATTGACGCGATTGATAGTCGCTGAGCCTGAGACCGACCCGGCGTAGATCGAAGTAAATTTCAGAATAAAGGCCCTTACATTAATTTTCTTTTATAGGCCTCTAACTTTTAAGACTAGGTTGTCTATAACATCAAGTTAATTTTAATCCTGTTATAAAGTGTTAAAGCCTAAAGCAGGGTAGTATACTAGTACTACTAGATCTAGAACGTACGTAATCGGTGAAATTCCGAAAGTGAAAAGTATATGGCTAGATCTAGTTATGAACTGCACAGGCACAGTTAGATTAAATAAATAAGAAATACCTGATAAGGCTACTTCATTTGTTTCCAATCCTGGTTTGTTTTTGGTCCTCGTCAATTAAAATCATTTTTTTTCCCCTTTCAACGGACACTAGGCTAGACATAGGTCGCCATGTTTTGATTTCGACTGATGACGTGCGCGTTATGACGCGCATTGCATTAGCTAGTACGATTGCGCATGTTGAGAAACAGCTGATCTACTGACCTACATCCAATTACATTTACATAACCAACGCGTCGTGTGTCCGGACAGGTCACTTTTAAACAGTAAATCGAACACAATTTCATGCAAATTGTCAAGAATCTTTGACAAGATAGGTTGACAGAATTATTAATTGCAAATATTTACTGGGCTTAGTGTTACTTCATGCATATTTTGCAAAATTGACGGCTATTCTTTGTTCAGTGTCCGCCCCCCCCCCCCCCCCCCCTCACTTTTCTTTACATGGATTTATGAAAATTCTCGGGCTCGGCGTAGTTTCACTGGTGCCCGCGCCGTCCCATCGCGGGAGTTAGCCGAGGGAGACTACTGGCTGCTCGCCGTACGCGTCAAGAGAAATGATTCTAGGGAGCAAGGGGCAGTCGGAGGCATGATAGTAAAAAAACTATCATACTCTGAAAAGTATGACGTCACTAAACCTATTTTTCTCCCGGAGTAATTTCTTTTTCTGGTAGAATTATGATTAATCACATGAAGTGCTCTCGACCAATCCAAGAGCAAGGAATTTTTAATGAGGGATATAATATTTGATATCAGGATTTGAAAAAGGAGAGCCAGCAGAAGATATTCAGGAGCTTGCCAAGACCCCCCCCCCCCGACCCTGACATAGCCGCTAGGATGCATCCCCAGTGAACCCATGTAACTCATTCTCTGTTAATCAATATAGCTCACTAGTGTTCTGATCATCAACATTGAGTGTCTGAGGCAATAAGCTTAAGACACAAATAAGAAAATAATTACAAATGTCTGCATTGTGCTATCCAGACTATAATAGCACCAACGTTTCATGCAATGAAGGAAGACGTTAATAATTTGAAGATAAATATCTCATGTTAACAGTAGGTTTTCGTGTATTAGTTTAATGTACATGTATAATGTATTAGCTGTGTATCATATTATAATCATTCTTCCCGAACAATTTTGTAATTGCTCTTATTTCAGTCGTAATATTCATTTATTATTACTATCCAACAAGTCTATCAGAGACAACAATATTCCGAGACATAATTCACAGTTTCGTTTCAACAAAATATTCGTTTTACTGCTTTAAGGCAATCTCACACTCTCACTTCGAATGTATAATGTAAACATCGATTCCAGATACAGGAAGGAAATGAAATATGAGTTTTGAACCTTTACCTCCCAAAAATGTAAGCCTACATGTTCATTAAAAAAAAAACTTTATGAAAGGGTGGAACTGCAATGTTGATCAATATATTAAATTTATTGATGAGGAAACCTCTAGACAGAGGCTTTGAAAACTTCACCCTACAATCAGACTATATGGCTTTAGACTGTACTGATGAATGAAGTGCAAAGTCCGTATCCCATAAAAGCACTTGTAAAAAAAACTGTTTATTTATCTCAAGACTCTACGAACGTGTAAATAATGACATGCCACTCGACGCTGGAGCAATGGTGAAATTCATTCATATATATACGTGCATTAGTGTCATAATTAATTTTCTATCCTGTGACGATTGAAAAGGTGATATCGGAATCATCGTATGTGTATTGCTATTGTGCACATGATCAGTGCAGTAAATTGGTTATCATATTCTGGTGATATCAATACGTAGGGCCTATTGATTCAATATACGCCACGGAAGGCCATTTTATCATTCTAGTCCTGGCTGTGTTTCAACTCACAAATTTGTACTAAGTCTTCTCGACGTGGCAGACTCGTTCTTATAAGTATTTTATGTGGGTGATTTCAAATGACAGGAATATAAGTGCATGGACATCTTCGTTACATGGTGCATGCAACTCATTCTACTGTCGTGATGTGTGAACTGTATCTTTAGGCCCGCCTACATGGTATATACCCCTGCATACCACTCAAGGAGACGTCCAGCTTGTTGTTCTCTGTTGACAGGTCATAGTATTTATGAAGTATAGTAATGTCCATTACTAGCATATTTTGATCAGTTGTGGGCCATATTCATCGACTGTATGCAGGTCTTTTCTACCAAGTGGAATGTTAATATTATGATACCGACAAACCGGTGATATATTGTTGACCTATATCGGCATTCGTATATAGACTTACAGCTGGTGGTGATATACAGCTCTAGCCAGTGTGTAAAATTCCCCTTTTTTATAAGACTCTATTCCCTAGAAGCATGGATCCAGTATGTATCAGTGGGAGAGAAGGGAGAACTGTAACCGGTGAGAGGAGGAGCGATGAATGGAACGGTTACCAATGGAATATTCCTCTAGACGAGGTAAGAGATTACTTTGGGGGGGGGGGGGGGCATGATGAGGGAGGGGGGGGGCACCTTATAACATGTATAAGGAATCAGAGCCGACGATACATTTTTATTGGGGGCGGGGCTGGGAGCCCTTGATCAGAGCCATCCATACACAGACTCAGAGTTAATTGGCCAACTCGGTTTCAGTTGGGCACAACATGGCGTATATTCATTTATTGCATGCTTGCCTAACAAAGCAACAGGCAACCATATTGTTACCCACTGGAGCAGAGTTGGCCAAACTCTATGTATGGATGACACTGCCCTTGATTAAATAAGATACATTGTTATTTCCCTATTAGTGAGAGAGGGAGACTGCCCGCATGCCCCTCCCGGCCCACGGTAGATGCCCCCTTGTGGCTGATGTCTGGATCGTACGCCCCCCCCCCCCACTCAGAAAAAAATAAATACCCATCTAATTGGGCTGAATATATACCGCATTGAAAAATGAAATCCAACAGAACGGAAAATTAAATTGAATCGAACCAACCACTCTCTCATTAAAAAAAACAACAAAACTTTAAAAATGTAAATATTGTATTTTCGATAAGACTGGACAAAATTCAAGATAACTTGTCTATCCGATTTAAACAGCATGTATTCATTCAGTTACAAAGCTGTAGGCGGGAGGACGGAAAAGACAAAATACACGTGAAATATTATGAAATAAGGAAAACAAAATCGAAAACTGTAATCATAAACTTGCCCCTTTTCATGAGCCTCCATACTAAATAGCGGGGGAGAGGGTGGGAGGGAGGAGGGAGGTCAGTATTAAAAAAAAAAACGCACAATAACAAATAAACAAACAAACTTTCTCAACTTCTTGTCTCGTTCAAGAAAGAATTGTCAATCAGTTATGCAAAATATGAATAATATTGTTAATGGTGAAATGTTAACTGAGTGTAGAGTGCGGGGATGTCTCCATGTCTCGTAATGCTCTATATTATTTCGTTTTTTTAGGTGTTTGACTGCGACTCCGCTCCAGAATGCTGCAGGAATTGTTACTACAAGAACAAAGGGATGAGTAAAAAGAAGAAGTCTCTCATCGTCTTCCTCATTTTCGCTGTTTCCATCATCCTCACGGCCTTGGTAGTCAGATTCTCTCTCGGCACCATCGACATCATCGTCGGGATCGGCGACCAGCGGCCGATCATCAACGAAGATACGAACTTCTCACCACTGCTATGTTCCAGATATAGTATGTCCAATCTTCCCATGCTACAGAATCCAGTATTCCTATCGTCGTCATCGTCGACGACTTCGTCTTCAAACAGCATGCAAATCGACACAGCGAAGTCATACTCTGATAAGCCAAACGATAATCCCTTGTTTGATGCCTACATTCTCTTAGACACACCGTATCGCAGCTATCAAACAAGTGTCTATGATGCCCAAGAAACCATGAAGTTCCCAAGCGATGATTATTTCAATTATTGGGCCGCGCATTTTGACTCGGGCTCAGAAGTGACGATAAGTCTCTGTCCTCCTTCAAACATCGAACTCCGCATCGTGCGAGGCAAGAACGCCTTGGATAAAATCCTTGCGAGTCATGATGTCGATGGGTCCCGCGATCATGTCTTTGTACCTTGTTCTACATCCTCTGAGAAGTCCGGGTACCATTTTACTGTCAACTCGTTTCCTGACGACTACGCCTTCATCTTTACAATGTCCGATGGGGTAACATCGTCAGGATCGAATAACTCTACTCTTGTTACTTTTTCCTTTCGGCGCAAAGAGCTCATCTTCGATAAGGCAGCCTTATATACGAGCTGTAAGGATGTCGATAAGTGCTCGCTCCCCGTCCCGAATAAAGCCAAGTCGGTCATGATAGAGATGAAGCAGAATGCGACTGCGTGGCCTATGACGATTCGAACCGAGTGCATCCCGTCTATAGGGATGTACTTCGCCTTTTTCTTAGGGGTTCCTGCCGGTTTCCTTATCGTCCTCGGGTCCTGCGGAGGGGTTCTCTACCTGTGCCAGAAGTCCATCATGGACGACGTAGAAGCGGCTGAGAGTCGCCGACGTTCGAGGCCAACGATGAATCGCTCGCCATCGTCACCGAATACCACTTCCTCCGACAATGCTTCGTCCGGGACGATATCGAGATCGATGGCAACCCGACGAGCATTTAGGACTGCGACGTCACCCAGGGCTCCTTTGGTTGATCACGATGTGTTGTCGGCTATGGCGGAGGTAAATAGGCAGTATGATCTCCCTCCGACGTACAATGAAGTCGAGCATGTTTCGTCGCCAGTCAGTGAACGACCTCCTCCATTTGAGTCAACGCAGGGCGTACGCGATCATGATGACCCTCCGTCGTATGAAAGCATTGTGACATGATCGTCAGCACTTCATTTTTCATCACTTTCTCACTTTCTCTCTCTCTCTCTTTCTCTCTCTCTTTATTCCTCGCTCTCTCTCTCTCTCTCTCTCTCTCTCTGTCACCATCTCACTCACTCTCACTCTCTTCCTCTTTTAATGAATTCTGATTTTTGCAATATTTTGCAATATTTAATATGCTTATTCAAATGGAATAAACGTCCACAGCCATTTAAGTATAGTGAAACATTTTGATTGTAAATGATGTGACTGCAGGTTTTTTTTGTTTTTTTTTCACACCGTATGAGATTATTACATTTTCTGTACATCATAATGCAAATGAACTGGAAATGGAATTTTCTCATAATAAAGACAGAAAAAAAAAGGAATTGACATATAGGCTTCTTAATTATAACGAACACTGATTTTAAAGGGGCTTGTTGGTGATAATTATAGATGCATGTTTACATGTATAGTTCTAGATAATATTTTGTAATGCTCTAAAACGAAAAAGAAGAACTAGGCCTATGTCCAGCATTTCATAAAATTTCAGTGGGAATCACACAATTTATCACTTTTTCATATTTGTTAAATTGTAGCCCGAAAAAACATACTTTTGATATCATATTTTTGTCAACACCAAAAGGCTTTGGACGTGCAGGTTTTCACATAACTAAAGATGAATTGATTCGAATATCGTATTCAACACTGTTACTATCATATTTTCCGTCAATACAAGATGTTTATTCATCAAATTTCACGATTGACGCTACAGTTTTATGTGTATAATTATTAGTTTTTCTTGGTATCCACGACTTTGCCACGCTTGTATTATTAAAGGGCAATCCGACCTTTGTAAAAAATAAATAAATAGATAAATAAAAAATAAAAGGTGAGAAAAATAAGAGAAACAGGGTGGTAAAAAGTTTGAAAAAAATCGGACAAAGCATAAGAAAGTTATATGAAAAATGAGATCCCTACATCTATGCGAATCTCAAAGTGGCAATTTGGTGAATCGATTGTAGAGATCAGTGATTGTGACGTATTCACAATCACTGAAGCCGTGGGAAGCCGTGCTGCTTCCCCCCCCCCCCCCCCCCAAAAAAAATAGAAACATATGAAGTCTCCAAATTTTCTATGCCTTTACATTGGAAATAGTGGAAACACACCAGAGTAACTTAGTTCAGGGGCGGATCCAGGATTTCGTATAAGGGGGGGGGGGGCACACAAATGCAGGATTGTCAACTTTGGGAAACTGCTTGGAGGGAGACCCATATTTTTTTAGTCTCGCCGGCCCTCCAAAAGTCGCTAAGTGGGGGGGGGGGGGGGGGGGGGGGGTTATGGGGGGAAAAAAAAATCACGGTCAACTCTCCCATTTATCGTACACCAAAATATCATTAAATTCCAGTTTTCTCCCGAGCGCCTTTTCCCTCGGGGCAGTACTCAAAATATATTGCACGTAGCGTATTGTTATAGGTCCTCCTAAAAGAAAAAGATCCCATACATTATACATTTTGAAAAGTTTACATTTTAGTCAGTTTGTGTGTTGGAACGAATGGGAAAGTTGACCGTCGCTACATCATAGTAACCGTACCGATACGACCAAATGGAAATTCCCATATGTATATAGTGATTACAACCTTTAAAAAATATTATAACTCTCTTATTGCTTGTCTGATTTCCTTCAACATCTCACCAAGCTGCTTCTCTGATTTTTCTGTTTTCACACAAATCAAATTATTACAAAGGTTGATTGGATTGCCCTTTCATCCTTCGTAGTATTTTAAGTGGTTCTCCGACATTATGCTCCGGCGTCAATTACCCCTGGTTTTATTTCGTCAAAGATATAGGGCTGCATTTGGGTTTTAGGTTAGGGTTAGGGTTTAGGTATAGTGTTTAGAATTCGGTCAGATTACGAAATTGACGCGGAGCAATAAATGTCTCACGAGCAATTGAGCATGTGTGGCGTACAACCATTTCATGCTTAATGGTGCATTTGAATAGTCAACAGTTCGACCAAGACTAGCACCTGCGTAGCCATGGGGGCCTGTGGGCACGTGCCCCCCCCCACAAATTTTCTGATACCCTAGATGCCCCCATGAAAAATACAGACCCATCAGCAATTTAGTGATATGCCCCATTTACTGCCCGTGGCCTCCAGTGACAAAAGAGATGTAAATTACCCCCCACCCCCAACGAACTACGATGACGATGTCACAGCACCAATCCCTCCACCTCGTGCAGCAAAAGAGGACAACAAAACCGCCTCCTGTGCCCCCTACAGAAAGGTAGTGCCCCCGGTCCTGTGCCCCCTCACTGAACAAATCCTGGCTTCGCCGCTGAAAACTAGACCAAAATAAAAGTACAGAGTCCAGATTTTCCTAGATTAGGATGAAAGGTCAAGTCCGTTGAACGCAGGGTCACCCTGGTACATCACATGACCTAGCCTATTAAAACCCCAAAGTTGTAAATAGAAAGCACAATCTTTTATCTGAATGATGCATTGCAAACCTCACGTTATAAATCCCCTTTCAATAGACACTTGATAAATTACTGGCTTTTCAGAAAATAATATGGAATGAAATGAAAGTCATAATCAAAACTAATATAATTGTTCGATAAATACTTATCGATATGGATGATACTCGATCATTATATTGACTGGTTGATTATTTTATTGATTAATTACACAAAGGTTTGTTTAGCACTGTACCAAACAAGAAGGTTGAGTACTTGTAAAGGCGAAAGAAAATACATGTGAAACTTTCTTTATCTTTAAATCTCAAGTGGAAGAATGTTATAGTAGAAATGTAACATGAAAAGGATTGTTTATAAAATACTTTCATATGACAAGAAGTAGTTGATAACTTTGAACCAAATATTGATGTCATAGTAATGTTTGTTCGGTCTCATGAACCAAAATGAATGTTCAGTGCCTTTAAATTTATTGTTTGTATTAAAATTTCAGCAGGATTTATTCAATTTGATCACATGTGATAATTCTAAATTCACAGAAAACAAATTTATACCTTTTAACTATATAATCAACTCTACAAAATACTGATGTCAAGACAGTGTCTTTCGCAATGCAATCGCCTGACCAAAAGGTTACTCGATCAACGTCATCTCTGAGATCAGTGTGTGATATGTCCTAGACAGAAGTGCCCCCTTGGAAACCTAATTGACATAACAAAAAATGCCCCTTAATTAACTAAGTTTTCGGAATTGTCGTCCCCCCCCCCCTCCCGTTTACAGAATGCTGGATCATCCCTTGCTAGACAGCGATTAAGTTATGGTATTATCAGGAAAGGTTATGAATAATGTGAAACCCTAATCTTTCGCATATTGTAAAGGACACTATATTCGAGGCATGAAACTTTCGCGAATCTCAACAACTTTTCAACAAAATTTCGCGAAAGTTTCTGGGTTCTACTATTCATGTTAGATTATTTTAAATGGTTCAAATTGAGCATGTATAACTTAAGGTTTGATCTGTGGATGCAACCATTTTACACTATGTACTGATATTGTGTAACTTGTCAATAAAACAAGAGTATGAAATGCATGACCTTTTGAAAGTACTTTAGACTTTTCGATTGTATATACCATATATTGTTTTTGAAAATCAGAAACGTAGTATTATAAAGGAACGAAAATATAGACAAAGACGAGGGATATGCCTGAATCAGGTAGTGATAATTTGTCAATACAAACATGACCCGCTGCGGTTTGTTTTGAAAAGGTCGTTTTCTCACACTGCACCGAGTCCCGTTAATAAAAAATGACCTGGATTTACAGACAATCATTTGGAGGTTTCCCGCCATATATATGGAGGAGTTTTTTTTCTTTAAGAACCCAAATTACATATTGACACGATTGACATCATAATGAGGAAAATCGAATTCTTTGTTGCACTGTTGTAAGTGTAGAAAGTACTATCTAATGTTTATAAAAATGGGTGTTTGGATAATGATAGCACTTTACCGAGAACAAAGCTTCTTATGCTCTTTAAGTATATTTAAAATATGATAATATATAAGATAAACCATTAGATGGTTTGTTGTCAGAAATGATACGGATGATAATTTTATAAACAATCTGCATCATAACACAACATAACATCTAACGTATACGATGTAACATAAAATAACAAAACATAATCACACCGCATAGTTTCATTACACTGAAAATGTCACAGGCTATGCTTTATTGAAGATTGCAGAATGTCATCCTGGAGACGAGACGATTTTCTCATCAAAATTGTAATATTTCATGTCCGTGATGAAATATCAGATGAAATTACAAAAAAATAATAAATGAAAGTAAATGAATAAATAAATAAATAAATAAATAAATAATAAATGAATGTATGAATGAATAAATGAGTAAAAAGATAAGCAAAAAGGAAAAAAAAAATGAATCTCATGTTCGTGTTATCTCATTACAAAAAACTGTATTTGACAAGGTCGCTGACCTTGTCTTCTTGTCCAGAAGAATCTCTTTGACGAGATCAAGTCGTCCCTTTGTCTGATTTTCCAACTTGTGTCAAAGTGACATTACTTTGGATCTTGTCATCCTATTTGCTCGGCAGCACAATGCACTTTTGGTATGTTTTAACTAATTGTGCTGTAACGATGCCTTCATGTGATAAAAATTGAGGAGTTCTTTCTGGTTGTGGAGGTGGGGCGGGATGGAACAAAATGAGGGGATGTGGTTCAGAAGGAAATTCACCGAAAAATGACCGAAATAGTTCAATAAGCAAAAATTATTTTTCCTTGAATTCGACGACAGCTCGGGGTTTAGAAAAGCTGAAGGTCCTTCAAGCAAGCACAAAAATCCCGACAAAGGTTATAATAGTATGCCTATAATTTGTGTACAACAAATCATGCATTTGCGTCTACCCCACCCCTCTAACCACACCCCCTGTTTTGGGGAGTTTTTTTTTTTTGGGGGGGGGGGCAATAGGTTCAATATTCCAGTTATTCCTCGCGAAAGGAAATATAATACATGATGAGGCACATGATTTATGTATATCAAATTCAGTTCCCAAACGATTTTACAGAGCGACCTCTGTCGGCCATGTTTCGTGACGTGTTGTTTCAGGGTTGTGCGTAGCAGACCATTTACAAAAACCATCGATACTACAGGCACAGAACAAAGAAAAGGACCATGGGAGGGGGGTGAGGGAATAAAATACATGTCAACAATGGAAAGATCGAATAGACCAATAGAGAAGGAGAAAAAAAAACAAAAACGAGAAGGGAATAAATACTCTCTTAGAGACAGATACAGAACGCTAGAGCTGAGGACGTAGAAAGCGCGAGAAAGAGAAACACGAGAGACTCGTTGGAAGAGTTGTGTGCACATGCGTGAAAGAGACATGTCTGCATGTGGGAGAATGAGAAAGTATAGATACATTTTTCAAAATTTGGAGATTAATATTCATACAATTTTTCAAGAAAGAATGCATGTTGAGCACAGAACGAGGAGAGGGAGAGTAAATGTGTGAGAGAAGGAGAGAGAGAGAGAGAGAGAGAGAGAGAAAGTGAGATAGAAAGAAAGAGAGAGAGAGAGAGAGAAAGAGGAAGAGAGACATACAGACAAACATAATTATAGACAGGGAGAACATAACTTTTACAAGCAGACATTTTCGTAACACACTATACTACATAATTATATATTCAACAACCAAGAAGGCAGCAAACTGTAACGAAAGAGCAATGCATATGTTGGTAGACTACAGGTAGACTAGAGATGATTTATTAAGAGCTCATGATTTGCATAAATATTCATTGATCGATCTTTTCCACTAGATGCATACACAGATACACCCAACAGAATAGTCAATGCTCATAAACAGTACATCGAGTTTGAGATCATCTTCGCTTTGCCAGCAGTGCAAGACGAAAAAAAAAAATACTCTCGAACGAATTCTGGCAAGCCTAAGACATTGTAAGCGACCACTTTAAGTTTATTGTGTGAATAATATATATATAATTATAATTGTTATGATCAAGTTGGTTTAATTAAAGATAATTCTGTCAAAGGCAACATTTCTTCCAGAAATTATTGTGAAAATAGCTCGTCGACTTCCTTGGGGTGATACACGACTTTTCTACTGTTCATGACTTTAGATAGTAAATCTCCAGTAAGTTCTGTTGTTTTTTTTTACCCAGTGCCAGTGGCGTATCCCCTAGGGGCACAGAGGGCACGTTGTCCAACTGGCAAAAAGGAAGAGAGTGGGAGAGGGAGAGGGAGAGGGAGAGAGAGAGAGAGAGAGAGAGAGAGAGAGAGAGAGAGAGAGAGAGAGAGAAGTGAGAAGAAGACTCGACGCTCCCCTTCCAGACCTTATTCTGCTCGGCCGTTCTTCTCTCTTGCATTTTGTCCACCCCCCCCCCCTCCTCCGTGACTAGGCCCAGGCTAAACCACATGTTGTTTCTTACATTTTTGTTATATTTCTTTGATCGCATTGATCAACTTGCGTAGAAATCGAATCCCCTTTATTTCCAGCATTTCTGCTCCACAACGAGGCTTAGAAGATTAGGATGTTAGGTATTCCTGATAGACAAAATAAAAGATTAATTTGTAAGAAAAAAAATAAAGGAACCTGGTGACATTAGTATACATGATAATTTTTCATTAAATGAAAAATTGTTGCATAAGCCTTTTTCATTGTACGTCAGGAATGATGGATTCTTCAGACAACGAAATGTGATATATATAATTGTGAAGATAGTTGTCCTGCGTTGGTTCATGCAAAACAATACAAAAGTTGATAATGAATGAAGCAACCGCCTGAGAGAAAATAATTATATACGAATTTTCGGCTATATGCCTATCTCATGTAATGATAACAGTACTGTAGACAGTATAACGCAGTTTTGATGATGATGATGATGTTGATGGTAGTGGCTGTGGTGGTGGTGATGATGATAATGATGATGACGTTTTCGTTTGGAAAGCTGTCAGCTTTCTGCTTGTATCTGAATGAAAATACAAAACGACATTTTACAATTCTTTACAAATAGGCGAGCCTGGTTAGCGCAGACAGAAACCTGTGCAAATAAAATTCTACCACGCCTACGCAGTACCTTTAAGTGACCTTACATCAATTTATCCCCTTCATGCCAACGACAAGAGAGACAAATTATCACCCAATTAATTTTCTTTTTGTGCAGTGGACAATTACTGACGGCAGAAAATATCAATACCGGAAAATGGCGGACACTTGACTGCAGGTGCAGAGCACAAAAATGGCGCGTGTATTTACACGGGCACGACTAGGTCGCTAGAGGAATGGTGAATTATCTGGAATCTTCAAAGAAGATGGGGGGGGGGGGGGGTATAAATTTAACAGTCATAATTGTATCCACGACTGTGCCAATTCAGACTTTTAAATGCGCTGGCGGATATGGAGGGGCCGGGGGAGGTTGGGGAGGGGGGTCGGTGGCCCAAATCTGCTATACCTTTATACAAACCTTTGCCCCGTCCACATATTTTTTTTGCAAGTAAAATATTTTTAAAAGACATATGCCCCCTTCACATGCACTGGGTAACCTTTTATCATTTTTTTTTCCTTACATATATTTGGGACGCATACCTGTGTCCCCCGTCCAAATTAGCCTGGATTTGCCACTGAAATCCTTATTTCGCTTGCTTTGTATTTTATTTTGTCAATGTAATATCTTTTATGAGGTGTACGAAGATGATTCTTTGAAGTCCACGACCCATTTTAGTATCTTTTGAAAGACGACAAAAAATATGAAGAAGTATATAGGCTAATGAAAATTCATCAAGAATGAAAACGATTTTCATGTACAGGGATTTTCCGGAAATTGGAAGGGTAAAAAGCAAAGCAAAGCAAAACAAAACAAACTTTTAGAAGTTTGTCTTTGTTTCATATGTCCGGATAGACTTTACACACACACACACACACACACAAAAAAAAAAAACATTTTAAAAAAAAAAGAAAAGGAAAAATGTGCCCCCAATTTGATTCATCCCTGCTAAAAGACAATTAAGTCAACGGAATATATTCGAACGATTATACAACATGTGTCGTTCTCCGTTGTCATACTTTGTTTGTAGTCAAAATCTGAAGAAAAAAAATCAGAAGAGGAAGTACAAGAGAATATATTAATGAGAAGAATTCGACAAAATATGCCTGAAAAGGATGATTGCATTTAATCTTTGTTGTTAAATCCGATCTGCATGTCTAGCTGCGAATAGGCGAAACCCTTTAGCTACAGAAACTGATGATTTACCCACATCAAGGAGTTATCACAGAACTTAACTCCTTGCCCACATTAAATTTATTTTCTCGCTAATTGTCTGGAACATTGTCATTCCTGCTCTTTCATATTTTGTCATATTTTGCTTTGTGTTGATCATAAATAACACATAAGATGCTATTATTCAATTCCTTTTTATACAAAGAAAATATACACTTATTGCAGATTATGCCTACATAGCTCAGCGAAAGACTGTTTACTTCTGAACAGGCCACCATGATTAAAGATTTTAAAGAAAAAAAAAACAACGACAATGGATATTAATATGATGAGAAAAAAATGCTTGATTCATACATAATGACATACAAATGTTAATATGTTTGAAAAAGTCCATGTATTATCATGACAAAAAGACCAACATTTTCACTTCAATAAGACGAGGATACACCAAAAGAAGGAGAAAATATGTTGAAAATTGAGATGAAAAGGAGGAAGAAGATAAAGGGAAAGGAAATTAATGTTTACATTGTCACAATTAGATGGCTGTATGTCACCAATGTCCTTTGCGGCTTCAGATTCCCGGATTTTCAGCTCCCGATAACTATAAACATAGTATTTGCATTTAGCTGTTCTTCCTATTGTGCTATAAGCTGCTTCGTTTGAACGAAACTATTCCTTGGAGATGTTAAGCTAATCCTATCAACAATCCAACTGCGTTATATACTGTGGCGTAGCCTGGGTGCATGGGGGGTGGGGCCCGGGGGGGGGGGGGGGGGCGCCGGTATTAGGCCTACTCGATGGATGAAAGTTTTATTTGATGGCTGATGGTTGATGGTTTGATGGTTTATTTGACCTGCTATAAGAAAACATAATTATGTATGCTTTTAGTAAGTAACCAGGGGACCGACGGTTTTAAGCCATGTCCGAGGGACTTGGTAATAAGGATTAATGCCTTCTTTGGGGGTTAAAATATATTTATTTAGGATAACAAGAATCAGACATAAAGACAAAATCTGTTTAACTCCTTGGTCCTGACAAGATAAAAACGAAATGCAAATGCAAATTAACATTGCCATTTATCGGGGGGGGGGGTGCGATGGAGTCGCAGTTTCTTCTTTTCACGTTCCCTTTCCGTCTACGTTTTCTCTCTCTCTCTCTCTCTCTCTCTCTCTCTCTCTCTCTCTCTCTCTCTTCCACATTTTCTTTTCTTCTCCTCTTCGCCGTTTAATTGAGGGGGAGGGCACGTGACCCCCTTTGCCCCTTTCCCCCGTCGCTACGTCAACGTAGACTCTGTTAGACCTCACAAACCCCTCCTTCCATTATTGGCCCAATTATTGGTCCACATCAAACTAAAGAAAGGGAAAGTACAGCGTACCGTGCACCGTGTGGTTGCCTGTAAAGCTAGCTATAGCTGCGTGGAGATTCTGTTTTCGTGGCGTGTTGAATGGCGAAGCCTCTTCCAGAAAGGTCTGTTAGAAAGGATTATAATTAGCATACGAAAGGACCGCTATCAGCCCATCGAAGGGAATGCTCTATTGAGAAGAATCCCCTTGGTTTACAGGGTGTTCCAAAAGAACCCGCACGGTTGCACACTTAAAGAGGTATGGGTCACGAATAAGTCCTACTTTTAGGGACGGATCCAGGAGGTGAAGGAACACAGGCGTAATGACTCGGAGAAATGTGATCGCTCCTTTTCCACTTTTTTTTTCTTTTGCTCACCAGACATTTTTGGACATTGTTTCATCCTGAGGGAAGGGCTTTGGCTTTAAAGGTTTAAAAGTGCATTCAATTTCAGTCCATTTTCTTCTTGAATAAAAGGTCAAGATTCTATGCGGGATTAATCCAGCATTTATCCGTACAGGCCTTTCCATATCTCAAATTGAATTAAATCAAATTGAATGATAACTTTTTTTAATGGTAACCTCTTAAAAAGTTATTCTAAACATCGTAAAGGGGGAGACTGCCGGAAAGAACACAGTGTCCCACAGTGTTTTCACAGTGTGAAATCATCTTCACACTGTTAAATTCGAGCGTTTTAACATTGTGAATCACATCTTCACAGAGTCGACTGTGTGAACACACTGTGAACACACTGTGGGACACTGTGTTCTTTCCGGCATGGGGGGGGGGGGGGGGGGGGGGGGCAATAATGCTAAGGCTTCCGGTTCGATTCTGTGATGAATAAAGGGATTCCAACAAAAACTGCCCTGATTTTTTCAGTACCTACGCCCCTGAATAATACGCTTGTAAAATTTAGATAGGGATATGAGTGTGATCAGTTCACCTCATGGACGGACATTCCATAAAAATTCCAAGTTGGAAGGCCTGTCAAAATGAGTGATTGGATGTGATGGATTGCTTTATGATTTATTGTCGAGGATATCTGTACTGAAAATTCGTAAAATTTGGTTGTTATGGTTACATAATTATTTAGCTGAGAATTAATGACATGGTCAAAGTCTCAGAGTGGGAGAAATTCTATGTTGACTTCTCATTACTCTTGTGTTATTCATATCAGAATAACATGATCTTGCCTAATACTTTTATTTGCAAAATAAAAGTATTAGGCTTCCCTATCTCTGATAGAGAAGCAAGCTTTAGATTTCACAAGAGATGTGAAAATTTTGCCTCAAAGAGTGTCATTTTGTACAACAATCCCGCTTAAAAATAGTTTTTAAATAGTTTGGTCGAAGACTTCTTGCACCTTGGAACCCTTTGAAGAACCAACTTTCTAGTAACTTATGATGTATTTCATGTTAGTGGTAGCCTTTCAATTAATAAATATATGATGAAATATATTTTGCGTCACGACTTACGAAATGCTCACCCTTAACTGATCATGCTCATATATATACTTTCTATAGACCTGCCACATCTGTCCAATAAATAGTATCCATAAATCATATGGTTATACATTAATATTTCCCCTGCAGACTGCAGTTCGTTGTAAAGGCACTGACAGTGCATGTTGTTAGTTACGCTCTTATGACAACGGCGTATCCAGCATTGGGTAGGGTCGGCATACGCCCCTTCTTCACTTTTACAGTATCCAATCAAAGGGAAGGAAAGGGGTTTCGATTACTTTTTTTTTTGGGGGGGGGATACCCTTTGACGGGGACCGAAAATCACCTTTAAAAGGCTTTACTACATCAAAATGGAATTTCGAAGAAGGAGAAGAAAAAGAAAAAAGAAGAAAAGAAAAAGAAGAAGAAGAGAAATAATGATAATAATAATAATAATAAGAAGAAGAAGAAGAAGAAGAAGAAGAAGAAGAAGAAGAAGAAGAAGAAGAAGAAGAAGAAGAAGAAGAAGAAGAAGAAGAAGAAGAAGAAGAAGAAGAAGAAAAAGAAGAAGAAGAAGAAGAAGAAGAAGAATCATAATAAGAAGAATAAGAATAAGAATAAGAATAAGAAGAAAGAAGAAGAAGAGAAAGAAGAAGAGGAAGAAGAAAAGGGGAAAAAAGAAAAAGAAGAAAGAGCTTTAGACCAAGAAAAGGAAAGTGACCCAAAAATAACATAATGAAATTGCTCGTTTGAATAGTTAATTAGCGTCATCTAACGAAGTTCACAAAATATGAGGCAAATATCTTATTTATTTATTTTTATTTAGTTGCCGTTTTATGTATATACAGGGTAACATCTTAAACATATTGATACTCCACATCGTTACTGAAATAATAAAACAAAATTGCATTATGTAAATACTGAATAATTCAAGTCCATATTTTATGACACACCCTGTACTATAGCTAAAAAGCATCTCAACCTGGTAGTACGGATACCCAGTCGCCGATGTGCTGGAGCTACTTATTATTATTTTTTTTCTTCTTGGGAGCGAGGGTAAGAGCGCCGCTACGTTGTGTAATGGGGTGCATTCACACACACAATGGGGTACGCCATGGCAACCTACGTCAACGAGGGGGCTTCAAAATGACCCCCTCGGACTAACACTTCGATATCTTCCCGCGACAACAATAGAGCAGCGGGATTACTCAAGACATAGCCTTGTTGACTCAAGCGCATCTCTACTTGTAATAAGGGGAAACGTCCAGAGACCACTTTCCCCCTGCACCGCTTTTGCAACAGTTTCCCCATGCCTATTAACAAGGAGTATAACAGTCCACCATCTTGCGATTTGGAAAATTATCGGACGTTTATCTCATCAAGGATCATTCTGAAAAGCGGTAAGTAAAAGTTTTGATCCACACTTTGATTAGATGCGTTTCGTTTGCTTGTTTAACTACCCCATGGTGTAGATATGCATTAATGGCCTCCATCTTGTAATCAATAATTCTTTCTCTCCCTCTCCTCTGTATACAGGTAACACTGTACTTCTCTACCTATCGAAGGAACAGAATTGACTTGTTACCAAGTGCCAAGCATGATGATTTACATCGGATTAATTTGACATTAAACAGACCAATGCTCATTATTTAATATTTGGATATCTTTGGAATATTATCAAACATATATATTTGAGGATTGCGGTTTTCCAAAAACGTGCCTCGAGTCTCGCTGGGGTCGTCTAGCTACTTCGAGTCGTCCATTTTTCAAAACATCCAAAAGATGTTTTCAACATGTTAGTTCAAAATGGCCACTCAGGAAAAATATTTACTCGTATGGAAGAAGGCTCATAGAAATGTTATACCATTATAGGTAGCGAAAACTTACGCAGGACGTGATTATAAGGAACTTTGTTTTTCATTGACTGGTTCGACATCATCGACCTCCATCATGGTGGACGTCGCGGCCGTGATCACCAAAGAAAACATCAACAACGCAAACTACCGGCGGTTGACGGCCGAGTCGATCGCGGAAGGGAGGGAGCGGTATGAAGCGAAGAAAGAGAGGCAGAAACTCATCAAATCGGGCAAGCATCCCGAACTCGAAGACGAAGAGGAGGAAGAGCAGGAGGAAAATAAGGCCAACGGCGGCGAGTATGATTCCGACTTCGCTGCTGGAGCCGTCGTCCCCTTCAAACTCGGGCCCTTTCCAAAGAAACTTCTCAGTACTCCCATTGAAGAAATCGATCCTGCCAGGCAAGAGGATATGGTGAGAAATTATTTCATTTTCTCTTGTTGGTTTGCAAGGATACGCCTTAATCATTGTCTTCAAAACAATTGACTTTGAATGTTTCAAATATACCAGTGAGATATGTAACTACTGTTTATATCTTAACAGAGAATACAGTGAGTGGGGGGCTCTATTCATTCGTTTCATTAATAAATTTAATCCTCGGAAAAGCGTAATTTTAGGTAGAGTAAATATGAAATTATATTAAATGCATTTCATGGCAAAAAATACGACAGAGGCTAAATTGATAAAAAATGAGTTTCACACAAGTAACATATCAAAACATATGTTTGTAGAAAAATGTTAACAGTATCAAAGACATACAAATCCCATCATGTTATCACAGTATTGTGAAATATAAAGGAGAATGTGGAACCAGAATCTCCTGATGGCATTATGGGTTGTTTTTGTTCTCTCGGAATATCAAAGATTTAACGTGTTATATTGTGGAGTTGATTCTCAACACATTTTAAAATCTTAATTTTGACCTTTGTAATATCTTTTACATAATTATCATAAATTGCACAATTTCATAAAACATGTCAGTCACAGGGGTAGCATGTTATTTATTTCACATTTCAAGACCATGAACCCACAGGCGGCCAATGCCCCCTAAATAATTGAACTCACTATACAACATGTAGACTTGGTAATATCGTGTTTAAACATTAATTACCGATAACTCTGATGGTAAATCGATTAGTGGAAAAAACACAAACTGTATGAAACTATAAATAAAGCGAGTTCTAAACTACAATAACCACGTTCGATGTATAGAACAGTAAACATAATCTTCACGTTGAAAGAAGATCATTTAGATCGAGAAATGTTACTGATGCAGATAAATGCCGTGAATTTATACTCCATATATTGATAATATTCAGCTTATTAAGATAATTCTGCTGTTGACTGAATACCCTAAAGAAACTGAGTTAAAAAGTCGTGTTCTTCTGTGAACACGAATTGACCAGAAACTGATTAATGGTATGAGATGATAGATTTCAATTTTCTCCTCTTTGTTAAAACATGAACTTGTTTCACAATGCTTCATGTCACAAAATGTTTCATAATGTTCATATTCATTTTCCACTCAAAACCACGGAAATTTGCGTTCTTTATATATTATTTTATCATTCAGAAACAAATATAAACATATTACATAACTCAAGTAAAGTAGAGGGATTTAGTTTTTGGGTAATAATGTATGTAAATTATATGCAAAAAAAAATGAAAAAAAAAAATATATATATATTTTCAGTATCACTGATGTTGACATAATCATTAGGCAAATCTTGATGTTCTAAATGAAAGGAAATATTCAAATAAACAATCGTCAAATTGCGATCGTGGAAGCGCAACTATATTTTTTTAAATGAGCAACAGTTTTCATTTACGTAAATTGCCTTTTTAATATGCAACAATTTTTTTTTTCGCTAACAAAAAAACAACAACAAAGCCTTATCCACAAGGTGCGAAGTTTAAGAATATCATATATTTGGGGAAATCAGTTATATTTTCAAAAATCTGTCAGGTATAAACTATGTTTTAAATTGTTTGAAATGTACCAAAATTTGCAAACGAATTTGCGCTTGGCTTTGAGGTAAAAATACTTTAAATAATTGAATTTTATCCCGCTCAAACGTGTTGAGAGCTCTTTTCTGCTTTGATAGCTAATTTCTTTTGGAGATATACACTGTCTTTTTATTACAATGTTTCATCTAGGTGAAAGAAATTGTGGTTTTAGTCATAAATTGTACATGATGCACATCTTTGATAATCATGGCGGGCGCCATTTTGTTCCTACAACAAACAAGTCGAGTTCTTCTTCTTCCCTCTCTCTCTCTCTCTCTGTTTTCTTCGATTCCATCCCAAAACCCACTGGTATTGTTCAGTAGCTCGCACCACATAAGGCATTGCCTGGATCCCGGGCAGCGAGACAAACAAATAAAAGGGAGAAGAAAGTCCTATTTAGAATATTGATTTCATATACTTGTGACGTCAGCAAAAGAGAAAGAAATGGGGCAAGTTTCCCCCACCTCCTGTCACCGCCTCGTGTTGTCGACTCCGCTATACGTTCTAACTTGAATACCCCTCTTTTGCGTGAGACAGTTTTGAAAAAGTCTCGAACACGACAATGGAGCATTTTTAATCTAAATCATATCCAAGAAAAACGAATAAAATTTGTTGGTTTTGAGATATATGTATATTATGAAGATGTTGGAATGTATGCAAATAACAATTTTCGTGGGCGATGAGGATCGAGTCCCGCACAACGACATCAAATATTCATGATATTGATTTATCTTCAAAGAAACCTATAGGGGGAGGATTAGTCGGGGTAGAGCGGGCGCGGACATGGAAGAAAATGGGATGCCCGCCGTTAAGCATAATCATTTAACATCGCAGCGGGTAGTCGTCTGATGTTATCTCATTGGCATGTTCATTTTCTTGCTGCCGCTGTCACAAAGATATGGATTATATACAACATTGCTGATACAAATCTTGATATAGCTTTGTATATTCTTATGTAATCCTCGCTCTTTCTGAAACAAAATTATATATTTAGTCCAACAACTAAATGAATTACATCTAGTCATTTTATTAATGTTGCCTTTTCAGCTATCTGTCCTATGTTTAACTGTTGTCATGGTTGCGTCTGCTTAATCGTTAGTTACATTCTATTTCAGGTTATGTTAACGCGTTTGAATGTATACGAATTAAATACTCCCCCAAATAATTCAAAGTGTCATCATTATTTCTTTGATAAATAGTATATTCCATTCAAATAAAAAAGTTAAATAAATAGCTCCATTGTCAGATAAATGCCATTTGCGCACATCCCTCTCAGGGGAGCTATATACCTATTTGAACCAGACAGAGTTGTTATATCGATGGGACAACTGAATTGTAATTAACTGTCATGATAAAATTAATGGCCTTCTAACAATAATCCTCTAAACACAACGCCACTCTTAAATAATGCAAAAATGATAAAATGACTAGCAACGCTTTGGTTTGTTTAATGCTTATTCCCATTCCATTTAACGTTATGTTAACGTGCTTCAATGTCTTTTGATTATCCCCCCCGATAGTTCAAAGTGTCATCATTATTAATTGATAAATATAAATTACTTTCCATTTAAATTAAAATTAGAATATTCATTGTCAGATAAATGCCATTTACGCACCATCCCTCTCTGAGGAGCATTGTCTCTTTCGTCATGTTCATATAAAATAGAATAACTGAACTAGTTAAAGTGTTTTAATAGACATCATGCCGATGGAACAACTGAATATAAATTGTCTGTCATGATAAAATAATTGACTTTCTAACAATAAATCTCTAAACACAAGGCCACTCTTAAATAATGCGAAAATGACAAATTGGGTAGCGACATTTTGAATAGTTCAAGGTGCTTTATCCTCACGTGGTGATCATTCCAAGAGTTATAATATATTGCATTCATTATCAAGTCTGCATAATAAATGGGGGGGGGGGGGGAAGGGGGTGTCTGATGCCTCTTGTGTCAATGTCAACTTTCCTGTTCTCAATTGTGGGAGCGACTAAATTAAAAAAACAACACTTTTTTTATAATAAAAATGTTATTTCGTCATAATAATACACTAGGAAAGATATAACGATCACAAAATTGATCAATTTAAGTCTTGTCTAAAATCTTACCTATTTAAAGTATAATATCGTACCATATCATTTGAAGTTGAACAATGTCATGTGCCTGTAGTTTCCTGTTGAGATATTTTTGCATGCCTTTATGTTCTATACCACTTTTGTATCATTTCTTTTCTACTTAATTCTACCTATTTTCTTCTCTTTCCATAGCGCTTAGAGACTTAATTGTAATTTGCGCTATATAAAAATTGAGAATTATTATTATTATTATTATATTCTGGCAACTCGCTGCCCGAATTATGAGGTGACGGTTGCCCGCATATGGGCGTTTTCAAAATTCTATTGGAGGGGGCTTTACCCTCTAGCCTCTGACTTGTAAGCCTATGTTTAATTGGATTGTATCACCCGCAGAAACATGACATGGCTTATTTCAGGTAATGACCACGGAGTGATTCGCGGAATGAACTTAAAATCGTGTCGTATATGACGGTGAAGTATAGTTTAAATATTTGGTCAGCAAATAAATAGAATGTTAGGCAGCTAAGTCCTAAGTGAAAGAAACGTCCTCCAGTAGCATGTAAATGGTTTTCGTTTACCGTCTTCGTTGTAAAGCTTATATAAGGGATCTATATACCATTCACGCCTACACTAATGAATCTTGTGATCATGACGTAATCGGCGTAAGCTTGAACTAAAGAGAATGATTGTGTAGTGCTGTCTCTCTCTTCCTTTCTCTCTTTCCTCCCAACCCCTTTCTTTCTCCTTCTCTCCTCATGCCCTGTCAACCTCTTTCTTTCTCTTTCTCTTTCTTCCTCTCCTCTCCTTTCCCCTCTCTCTTTCAATTTCTCCCTTTCTTCTCAAGCTCCCTCTCTTCTCTCTCTCTCTTCTCTCCACCCCCTCTCTCTCTTTCTCTTTCTCTGCCTCCTTTGAGTCCTTTCTCATAGTTACCTACGTCTCTCTTTCTGCATCGCCTGAAATTTAGTCTCATTTTTTTCATATAGTTTTAAAAGTATTAGTAATTCTTAACTACCCACAGTTTTCCCGTACTGAATTTCACAACCAGCACCATTGGCTTCAGATCATTGGCTTCTATCAATTCTTTCCCCTTATAAAATGATCATTTAACGATTCTTTAATAGAACATGCTCATTTTCCCCACCATCTGGTGTTCTACAAACTATATTTCCAGTGTATATTATTCTTCATTGTTCTATAATATCATGATATATAACAAGAATATGCCATTTATTGTAGACTGAACACAATTATGATTTATGTTAACTTTATGCTTTCTTCTCTTACAGTCATTTGTAGCCGTCGGTCGAAAGTTCAAATCATCTCAAATCTTCCGCTTCACAACCAACGATGCTCTGTATTGTCTGTCACCACTCAATCCACTTCGGCGGCTGATGATCATTATCTACACCAACGAATATCCTTTTTGATACTAAGACATTTACATTTCTAACATTAATAATAATAATAATACATAACATTTATATTGCGCTTAATACAATGTTTCTAAGCGCCGAAGTAGTATTATTACCCTGGCTTTAGCCCAGCTGCCCTGTAAGGCGCTGAAAGCATTCAAGGAATAAATTCCTACCAGGTACCCATTTACTACACCTGGGTGGAGAGTGGCAAATGTAGATTAATGTCTTGCCAAAGGACATTAGTGCGGCGGTGGGACTCGAACCGCAGTCCGGTGACGTATCCACTAAATCACGACACCTCTTGTCAATTTTGTCAATGAAACCATGAATAAATGAATGCATGGTTTTAATGTTACATCATGAAGATAGCAGCTTGTGGGCTGAATTGCATTCAGTTTACAATTAAAAAAACAAAAAACAAAACATTTGTCATAATAATTGATAACATCGCTTAGAAATAAACATATCATCAATTTGGAGCCAGAAGGGCTTTAAGTCCATTCTTTCTGGCTCCAAACAGACGATATGCTAGGGATGATTACTAAATAAGTAAATATTCATTGGGAATACGTCATTTCTAAATTATCTGGAGTGGACTGTTAAGTCAGAATCCCGATGAAAATCCAAAATCTGTAAAAAAAAAACCAAAACAACAAAACAAAACAAAACAAAAAACCCCCATCAAAATCGAAGGGATTTTCCTTAACGACTGGCTCAGCAATCAAAACCATAGGTAGAAATGTGGGGTTAGCGGGGGGGGGGGGGGGGGGGGAAAGGAGCCTCCCTCCTTTAAAAAAAAATCATGTCAGGGAAAAAAAAATGCTCAAACCCACCTCTCTTTCGCTAAGTTAGTTTGAAAGGGGCTGCGGGCGTTTTCATAATTACGTTTCAGAAGAAAAAAAAAAAAGAAAAGAAGAGATTGTTCAAAGAGAAACGTTAATTCGGCCCGTAACCCCTATCTGACAATCCTGGATCCGCCCCTCAATTAAGAATATCGTGAACAACCAATGAAAGGTAATATAAGCTTTATAGTCAATTGAACAGCATGATGATTTTTTTTTTCAGAGGGGGGGGGGGGTGGATATTGACATTCAATGCTTCAAAATTAATGTTTAAAGTCCATGTCATTAATCAACATCAAAACAATTACTAATTGATATATTCTCCCCTTTAATCGATATTTGGGGAAGTTGAAAAAGTATGAGCTACGATTACAACGATACATCATTCTGTATACCTGTTCATATTAAAAAAAAACAATGTTCTCTTGCTTCTCATGGTCTAAATATTTATAATGCTCATGATCTCCTTTCAGGCAATCAGACAAAGAAAAACAAAACTCGACGTCAGCTTTTTAATCGTAAGGTCAGGTGACCTTATTATTTCTATAAATTATTTTTTTGTCCAGTTATCATCAGGTCGTCATGGTAACAGCATGTATTACTCTCATTAAATTATAACAGTGTGGAAACACCGTGGTATATTGGTAATGGCTCTTGACTCTCATACCAGAGGTCCCGGGTTCGATCCTTGCTCGGTGATTACATCCTTGGACAGCCCACATTTCCCCCTCTCAACCCAGGTGTATTAAATTGGGACCTGGCAATATACTGGGGTAATAATGATAAGAGGACCTGCGGGAATAGTAGTGTTAATCCTGATGTGAATAAGGCCATATCAAACCATTAAAACCATATTGAAATTAAAATTTAAACCATATTACCATTCGGAGCCTATAACCAACAAGCTGTGCTTTTACTTTTCAATAGGCTCCTTCATCCTTATTTCTAATTTAACTTATTCCTTAATTAACAAACAACTACAAGCAAGCGAATTAATCTGATTTAGTATATGTACTTATGTTTATTCAAAACACCTTGTAGTATCATTTTTCTATTCCTTGTAAACAAAACGGACAATGTGTAATGTGAAATGTGAAATATGAAAATAGACCGAACTGGGTTGAACTGAACTGGGCCCCGTTTCACCAAACTTGTCATCAAAAACAACTGCCACATTTCTATGACAAATTTGTTCCTAGCCAATCAAATGCAACGATTTTAGTAGCTTATAACAATGATCGTAACTTGTTATTGATAACAAGTTTCATGAAACATGGCCCAACTGATATTATTGTTATCAGATGATAATTTCCTTAACCACTGTGAACATTCTTCGATTTATTTGTCATCTTGACCATCCTTGCCAACTGTGTCTTTCTCATGCTGGATACGCCGAGACCTCCCGAAGTAGCAGAGTAAGCTGTCGGAATTCCACTTTTATTTTAAAACCATACTCGGTCATGTTTAGTAAAGCATGCATAGTCATACAGTTACATGTCGTTTTTCCCAAAGTTCATTATTCCCAAGGTTCGTTACTCCGAAAATTCGTGTTTTTTATTAGGTTCGTTTATTCTGAATGTTCGTAATTCCGAAAAATGAATAATGAACCCTATTTCATTTTCGAAATTATGAACCCTTTTTCATTTTATGAAATGCGAGCCCTATTTCATTTTCTGAATTAGAACCTTCGGGAAAAGAACCCTTGGAAAAACGAGTGCCACCAGTCATACAACTACTCAGTCTTTTCCCCTTTCTCATTAATGTCACAGCAAAGGAAAAGTAGATTAAACTTGATACAAGTTGTAGAGTTTTGGTTGTATCATTTCATCCTTTAAGAAATTTGCCTGGTAAAAAATGCCACAAATTTTACAATTTTGTTATTGATATGTTGTTTGCTTACAAGTTGTGTATTCTCTGTTTGAAGCTGGACTTGGCAGAACATTTTGCGGGGGGAAAAAAATGAAGATTTCATTCAAGGCTCGTAATATGATTCTTATAATTGTTTTGCTTTACATAATTCACTGACAGCGAATAGTCTATTTTTATTTTTCCAGAAGTGCCCATAAGGAACAAGGATTCATTAATTTTAATAGAAAAGAAAGGTTTCAACGTGTGCTTGTACTGTCTGGTTCATATATCAGACTCGGAAGAAGATTTGAAGAAAATAAAAGGAACATCTTAAAGGCTCATGATATTATTCTTATCAACGACCATTATTGTAAATCCGGGATATAAATACACTGCGTTGGTCTTTAAATCGGATTATTAGATTCGAAGGAATTGTTAAAGTCGGCGTAATCACACGATTATTCACCCATTATGGTTTAGCTATTTACAGATCCCTCTCAACTTTGTGAAAGTAAAAATCCTCTATAAGAGGACAAGGACAATATTTTTTTAAAATATAAAATATATTTTTTCCTCTTTCTCTTCCTACTATTATCCCCAGGCCAGCATACCTGAGAATAGCTGAGTAAGTATAATGATGATTTTAAAGAAATTTGAGTGATAAACTTGATTAACCCTTTCAGGACAGGAATTATTTAAAGGCTAAATTGATTACATGTTGTTCTTCAAATTGGCAACAAAAATATTTTTCTTTTAGTGCTACAAGGTTTTAATAAGGTGTAATGTCTTTGAAGACAATATACATGGGTAAAAATTTTGTCGAAAAGTTGAAAAAATTTCGAATTTTGATGAAAAACAATGATTTTTAACCTCTCAATGTGTTGCTAATTTAAGGATTTTAAAGCTTATTCTCGTTTTTAAAATTCCTGGCACCAAACGCAATATTGGTCATGCAACAAAAATGGATATAGTTTGTGCAGTAATTTTTGCTCTCTCTACTCATGCATTTGGTATATTTTTTTAAGGGCCCTGAATTAAAAGTTATTGGACCGAACCACAAAATGTGGTCAATTGTCTTGAAAGGGTTAAGGGGAAGAAAGGAAGAGAGAGAGAGAGAGAGAGAGAGAGAGAGAGAGAGAGAGAGGACGAGGAGGTGGTGAGAACGGAGGGAGGGGAATGGGTGTGAGCTGTAGGGATAGAAATAGATTAAAACATATATTGCTTGAAAGTATATTTGTGTGTTTGTAAGAGATAGAGAAAGAGAGAGAGAGAGAGAGGAAAGGGGGGGGGGGGGAAGAGAGAGAGAGAGATGGGGGTGTAGTGTGAATTGACCGTACTGAGGTGAGAGAGAAAGATATAGAGAAATATATATATATATATATATATATATATATATATATATATAGTGGGTTATAACAAATATTGTGTTTTATATAACTTTGAAAAGTACTCAATTTCAATTCTGAAAGTGTTCTGCGATATTTTTAAATGTGATATTGGTCTATTTCTATAATTACGTTCGAAAGTATTGAGCAAAATTATCATGTAGACAGCTGTGTTTTCCACATGCTGTATTAATTATCTACGAATTCATTTCTTAAAGAAATATATCCTCTCGTTTTGTTCTTCTTAATGATGACATTAAAGTCAAATCTGCCATTGACTATAATACAATGGAAAAACAAAGATTGTTATTACATGTAACTCCTTCTTGTCATTTGCAAAAAAAAACCCCAAAACAAACCAAAAACCAAAAAAAAAAAACAACAACAACAACACGCGATTTTTCTTGCAAAGAACGACTTAAAATGAAAATTTGAATTATGCAACACACGATGCATGAACTTTTACTGAAAATAAGCACTGAGATTGTTATCCTTTCTCCCGAATAAATAGGTACATCTTCACTGCAATCTACTCAGCTGAGATGTGTGTGAAGATACTTGCGAGAGGGTTTGCGCTCCATCCACATACGTATATGCGAGATGCATGGAATTGGTTAGATTTCTTCGTCATCGTTTTAGCGTAAGTATTATCTTCAACGCATCTTCCAGGCTTCGAGGCATATATTGATAATAGAAATCTTTGAAATGATTTTGTATCTTATTTTTTATCGAAAGAAGGTGATATAAATGATTTTTTTTCGAAGAATAACTCATCAATTATGATCAAACGACTACTTTACAGAGGATGAAATGGTTTTACTTCTTAGAACATAACATTTATTAATTATGCCGTATCATTTTGCAAAAGAATAAAGTACGGTTCATACGGTTTTAGAATGAATAAACGCAGATTAATTGATCTGATTGTTAGGAAATAAGAAGAATATCCAGAGATCTTCTCTTTTTTTTTCCAGAATGTGTGGTCTAGGTGGGTTCTGGATCTATAATGCTAAAATAAAAACGAAATTGCTGTCATCAGCATTCTTCCAGCGGAATGAGCATGAAAACAATCTTTCCGTTTCTCTTTTTTTCTCTCTTTTACTTACCTTAATATTTCTTTAGCCTCCTTGATTTCAAATCACTCATTTCAAACGTCATGTAGTCTTGAAATTCCTAACTTCCCTTGAATAATATAATCACGTTTCTCTTTGTTCTTGATCACAGCTATGTCACGTTCGGTTTAGTGGAATCGGGGGTCGACATCGGCAATTTCAACTTCCTTCGGACGTTCAGGGTTCTACGGGCCCTGAAAACCATCTCCGTCGTGCCTGGTCTAAAGAGCATCATCAACGCCGTCATACGGTCGACGAAGATGTTAGGCGAGGTCATGCTCCTGACCGTGTTCGCCCTCTGTATCATTTCCCTGCTCGCCCTCCAGTTGTTTATGGGAAAGCTTACCCGAAAGTGCGTCGCTGTCATCCCGCCGACCGACTTTAACATTTCTCATGAGTATTTCTACAACTTCACCCAAGATCCAGGTATTATTCCAATTTTTAACCCTTTCAGGACAGGAATTATTCAAGGGCTAAATTGATCACATTTTGTTCTTCAAATTGGCAACAATTATATTTTCTTTTAGTGCTACAAGGTGCTAATAAGGTGTAAAATCTTTTTAATTAATATGCATGGTTACAAACTCTGTCAAAGAGTTTTAAAAAATTGCCAATTTTAATAAAAACAATGATTTTAAACCTCTCAATGTGTTGCCAATTTAAGGATCTCAAAGTTAATTCTCGTTTTTAAAATTCCTGGCATCAAACGCAATATGGTCATGCAATAAAAATGGACATAGTGTGTGTAGAAAATTTTGCTCTTTCTACTCATGTGTCAGGCATATTTTTTAGAGCTCTGAATCAAAAGTTATTGAGCCAAACCACAAAATGTGGTCAATTGTCTCGAAAGGGTTCATGCTACATGGCTCTAATGAAATGTAATGTCTTTGAATAATCTCAAACTTTTATTTACAAAAATAAAGAGATGAAAGATATAGAACAAAATATGATATACTAAGTAAACCATAAAATATGGTTTACTTATACCATATTTTATTCTAAGGTATTTATTTGTGGTGTGATTGAACAAGCTATTTGAATTATAATATCCAAGACTAACCTAGCGTAAAAAATCATTCTGTGTATTCATATTTGCATTGATGGGAATAGTCTTTTGTAAACAATTGGACTATATATACTGTATATTAAGTTCCATATATTGCATATGAAAATGTATAAACGCGTACTGATATCGGGCACTGTCTTATTACTACTGAAACTTTTTTTTCTTTTGCAGCAAATTGGTTAACTTGGGATTCGGAACCTGTGATCTGTTCAAACATGACTCTCGGAGGGTAAGTCAATAAAAAAAACAAAAACAAACAAAACTATTCATCGAAAGTCTCCCACTTTTTTCGAAGAACACTTCTGCATTACTTAATGTACACTGTCATGACTGTGCCGAGGAATATGGTCATGGTGTAATGTAATCATAACGCACCCCCAAAATTTAAAACTATGTTGGCAAACAATATTAAACCTCGAGAAAATATGAAATAATGACAACTGAAATCTAAATAAAGAAGAACCCCCCAACAATATAAAGACTGTGTCTTGATATACTACAAGAGCAACATGATTAAACACTACCATCCTTTTGTCATGGTATCGTGTCATCATGATTACATAAAATCTGTTTTTAGAAAAGATAATCTTATCAGGTTGGTTTCTATCATGGATAAGCCTCTTCAATTTTACCCCCAAAAAAGAGAAGTTTATGATAATTATTAAACTCTAACGGCATGGTTTCAGCAGTAATTCAATTAAAAAATTAGTATATTTTTCACTCTCCAGTCATAGAAAGTTGATGTATCATTCCATCTTAATACTGATACAGCTGAAATGACAGTATTCTAATGTCGTATCGTTTCCTCTTTATTTCACCCGTTCTTTTATATTCTGGTACCGGTGTTGCAGGAGAGATTGGAGGTAAGTAAATCAAAAGAGAACCGTTTAAAAATTCAAAAATATACTTCAGTAGGGTGCTTGATCTACAGAGGTACCGTAGTGATAAAAAGAAGTCGTCATTTGAATGGAGACAGATTGCAGAGACTTTTTAAAAGAAATTCAACCTATTATTTCTATAATTTCTATTGCCTCGTACATCATCTTCTGAAATGTGCAAATATCAATATAGCACTCTACATAATGATATCTATAGGTAATACAATTGGGTATTAAAATTGGCCTTGAGATGATGATTTCTCATACGTCTTTACGATCGCGTATACTGTTTTGAAAATTCAGTGGGTAAATCTTTGCAGACAGTAAATGACATGGAAAAGAGATTATACGGGAATCAATCTGGCAGATAAATGATAATTAGTATTTTTTTGTATTTTATTAAGAAACCTCAGTGACACAGACATCAATATTTTGTTTTCAATACAAAACATTAGTATACAAAAATTAACAATCAAATGGAAATGAAATGGAAAAAAGAGAGAAAAATATAGCAATTCATAATATGACTTCTCAGATTTAACATGTGACAAATTATATAACATAATCAAATTGGATATTATATATTGATATGAATAATGAAATAGAAAATCATAATCATAATTGTAATATAAGCGGAAAGAACATAGTTAACCACTACAATATACAGAGGCTGCTACGGAATATTTTTTAAACAAAGATATACAATATTATGTTTTCATTAATTATGAAAAAAGGGTTAAAGTAAAGCAAAAACAAAACAATACAAACCCCCTCCAAAAAAACAACAACAAACAAACAAACAAACAAACAAACAAACGTAGCAATTTTTAGATGAGCTGTTTATTAACGTTCTTTACACCCTCTCTCATCACGCAGTTTATGTCCGGAGAACTACACATGTCTGGAAGGCATCGGCGATAATCCGAACGATGGCTACACGAACTTCGACAACATCGGCTACGCCATGTTAACATGCTTCCAACTTATCACGCTTGACTACTGGGAAAACGTCTATAATCACGTGAGTATAATGAATGTATGATTATTATTAATTTTTTAACAGTAAAATATGAATATATATTCAAGGTATGAATAATTAATGTGTGAATGAGGGAACCACGGAATAGCAGAAAATGGATAACAAGTATGCAGCTACATGCAAATGTTCAATGTTGTTTCCTATACAACAGTTCCTTATTTAAAATCAATTTTGAATATGAAGTAACAAATAGAAGGGCCATAACTTGAAATGAAGTAAGTTCGCCAATTTTAGGAAGGGTTACACGACTTTGGAATTGCAAATTTTCGGAAGAAGTGACAGTACAAATAATATTGTTCAGAATCAAAATATGAACATAATACATAGAAAACTATAATACCGATCCAGTGATGTAGCCAGTTACAAGGATGTCGCAAGGACTATAAGCTGAAGACCGGATTTTCGATGTCTCATTGTCGGTCTTTAACCTGGGACCCTAATGCTACACTAATATATCCTAAGACTCTCGTTCTTATGTTGGTCTTGGGACCCCCAAAGTTGTTATCAATGACATCAGCCAATCAGTTAACATTTCAAGTGATGAACTTGAGAGAAGGTTGAGTTCTGGGAAAGGTAAAAATCATTTGTAAGCTTTCTAATTCTTTTTATGTTAGTTTGGAAGATTATCATAGTAGAAATGTCCCCTGAAAATTATTGCTCTTCAAATGCCCTCACATTCAAAATATGCCAAGAAACAGCTGATATGTAGTCCCAAATACTCGTTTCTGTGTGCAGTGCATGTGACTCTCAGCACGATTGAGTCAATTTCTTATCATTTTAGTGATTCCAAAACCTTACAGCATACACCAATTATTATGTGTTATATAATCAACCTTTCCCAATGGCTTTGAGACAATTTCTTTGACAATTTAATCTCATGATGACCGGAACTCAACATTATCTTTAAAAAGAAAAATAAAATTAAAAAAAATATAAACGATCATGCATGAGGAGAGCAAAACATTTTCAACTGATGAATGAGCCATTACGAGAGTTTAGAAAAAAAAGAAGCTATTATCGACTATCTAGGTGTTTTGTCCTATTCATGCTCCGCTTATTATGCAAATTTGCATTATTTTTAATAGTTTCTTCCCTATTAAGTGATTTTATTATATCCTGATATGAACCTCTGCATAATGTTCTGCAGGAAGTTAACTCAGTCTTTTATATACGTCGAAACTATACCCCTCCAAGAGATTACTGATGGATGTATTCAATACGGAGAGTGGTTTTGTCATTCTAATCAAATGCTGAAATTGAGAGACAGAAACCGATAATCCCGCATGCTGTCCTCTCTGCATGTATATTCTCAAGACATAAACTTCGCATACTATTTTGCTCATTCAATAGTCTGCATGTTTGTGATTGTTTTAGCTCAGCAGTAAAACAAATAGGATCGTTTTCGTGCTGAGTTCGCCAACGAAGTTCACAGTTCGCATCTTCACTGTTCTTCGAAAAACACACGATGTTTTGTGTCATAATATACTCAGTCTAATGGAGGGTCACAAACAAAAAAATGGGATCAAAATGATCAATGTTTCTCTGTTCGCCCCTTGATCCCTTTCAAATACAGATTCTGAAGGCGCAGGGACCGTACTCGGTTTTCTTCTTTCTCACTACTGTCATGTTTGGCGCGTTTTATCTCATCAATCTCATGCTTGCCGTCGTCTCCATGGCTTATACAGAGGAAATGGAGAATCAGGGAAAGGTAAGGATGTTGTTCACCACCTCGACAACGGATTAGGATAAAAGAATATAATGTGGAAAATGATCACTGATATCAGTATTGGAAAATGTATGACGTTATTTCACACGTACAGCCCTCACACGCACACGCTCACGCACACGCACGAGCGCAACACATGCCTACACACCCCCCAAGAAGTCGAATGTTTTGAACTTGTATGTCTCTCAAGAACTTAAGCCTGATTGGTGTTCTAAGGATATTTTCAGACTCATTATTGAACCGAAATATTTGTCAGGAAAGATATTCCTGGCAAATTACAAGTTAATTGTTTTTTTAATCCATAAAAAGTACATCTTTTATATATTGCTTTTTCTTGTGGGGCTATTGAACAAAAGGACGGCGTTATTTTTGATCAGTGATTTACGGAAAAAGAAAATAACTCTTGAGTGCAATCAACTTAATGGGAGATTATCTGTTCTATTTGTCATATTAAATTTGTAATAAATAATATTTGCTCTACTTACAGGAGAAGGCCAAGAAGGCGAAGGAAAGGAAAGATGACGTCATGCATCTAGACGCGCAAAAACTGAAAAAGCTAGCAGCAAAGAAGAAGAAGAAAAAGAAGAAGAAATCGGACCAGGACGGGCAGGACCAGCAAGGGAGCCAGGTTCCGATGTTGACCAACGGCCAGGAGAACGCCGGCTACACGGGCGAGGGTTCTACCGCTGCTACCAGTTGGACTCAGCAGCAACAGGATGATTCGATCAGTGATGTCGGGTCAAAGGCATCAGAGGTAAGAAGTTGTTGGGTGCAATAGCTTTAGAGAGGGGGACACGATCGAACATTACCCCCCCCCCCCCCAATGTATTACGAAGGGCGAAAGAGAGAGGGGGGAGTGAGAAAGAGAGAGAGAGAGAGAGAGAGAGAGAGAGAGAGAGAGGAAGAGAAAGGAAGAAGGCAATGTGAAAAGGACCAGCCCCTTATCCTTCCCTCCCTCACTCGATGACCTTGTTTTCTTGCATTTCATCCACCTTGTGTACGTCCGGTTTCCCCTAATAGTGGTTGGACCAAACACAACGTCATGGGATGGGTAATGTTGACAATGATCAATACTTTGACCTTGCGGTCATGGCATTGGGTATGGGGCCTGGACTCAAGTGATCGTAACTTGTGGGTCTATTGAACTGAAGGTCTCTGCCGATGTCTGTGGTTTCAGGTGTTCCGATCGGAATGCTCGATGACGTCAGTGGGTCAGTGGGCAGGGGCGTCGCCAGACTATTTTGAATCGGGGTTTGTTGTTGGACCAAATTTCCCGACACACACTATCGCGACGCCCCTGTCATTCGGTAACCATTTAGGTGATTATCCAAACCAGAACGAGCACGTCGCCATGAAGAAAAAATGGAATATAATTGAGAGGATATTAGAAGGCGATGTCTTTCATAATAACAATATTATATAATAGTGGCGTAAACAGAAAATGGTATAAACAGGGAGTTGTATCTTCCCCAGGGAATGTCATCATTTTATCTGGGCAGATGATTGATATCGCTTAATATTCATCTCCTTTTCCTTCCCTCATTCTCTAACGTTAAGTAAATGATGTGAACATAGCTACCCAACATTAAAAAAATAACATCGAATGAATTACGTTTGAATAGTTACTATATGAATTTAGTAACTCGATTCCGATACTTAATTTTATCATTTATTGTTACAATGGCAGACTCATTTTATACAATGAGATTTTTTTCCATTAACCTATGGAACATATGCACTTTATTAACAATATTTTGTTGTCCCTTAGTGATTTTGTTCATGAATACATTAGAGATAAAATGTAATTCACCACACACTGATCATCAGTCCTTTTGAAAGTAACTATGTAATTATCGAAACTGACTGTATGATTTTTTTCTTAGAGTTCTCCCGAAAACCATAAACAAAACCTTTGTAATTCGTTTGGGAGGCCCATTAAAAGTATTTTTTAATGAAATTTTGATGAATTACAGGAAAAATAATTCTGCAAGTCGTCAGAAACCTTTTCACCATTGAATTAACCCCAAAAAAAAAACAAAAAAAATGTGGATATTAATGTTTTTATTGGCAATATCAATGATATTCCATAATCACGAGTAAAGAGCTTTTATTTCATTTCTGGAGTTAAAGACATAAAGAGAGAGAGAGAGACAGAGAGAGAGAGAGAATGTAAGATATTATTGTATACTGGCTTGGCTGCTCATGCCTGCCCTACGGTGACGAGATACGATCGATACTGCATGGCCATTGCATTATATTCAAACAATAGGTGAAGTAGGCAACAATACTCTTGCCTCTTCGTGGTTGGTGACAGTCTTCCATAGGGAGACCATGGAACTCGTAAGATGTACAATAGAAGACATCGCGGAGATGGCACTTGTGTTTTCATCCACTGTAAGGCTTCATTCAAATAATACACCTCCTCCACAATTGCCTTAATCTATTTTGAGCTTTGACTTAACGATGGTTTCTATGGTTGTGGTTGTACAGCGACCGAACGGAGAGGGCGCTACCGAGGCTGATCATGAGACAGAGATGAACGACGGCATGACAGAATTCAACGATGGTACGACGGAGAACGTCGACAGTGTGTCGGGTGTAGGGAGCAAGAACGATTCTGATAGCCAAGCAAAGCAGTCATCCGCCGGTGGCATGAACGATGATGACGATGAAGCACCTGGTAAGTAAATGAAGAAAAACGAAAGAACGAAAAAATAAAAAAGCCCTCCAAAAATAATTAGCTAAGCAACCGAGAAAAATTACACATAAACCATTGAATAATTTACCTTATTATTAAGTATTATTAAGCAAACTTTTGAAAATGACACTTTATTTTTGTAACGAACATGTACACTACAGTTAATTTTCGACAGTAAATGTTGATGAATTCAAACTCTGTAAGGCATGCACTTTGAAAAATTTTGGTCAGTTGAGCCAGTAATTTGAAAAGTGTAATGTAAAGAAAGAAACAATGAAGTCGAACAAAATATTGTCGAGTTTCTATGAGTATCGTTTTCATTGTAAAATTTGTTTCAACTATTGGGGCAAATTATGTTAAGGGTGAAAGAAGGACATGAATAAATTTTAATGATCTTGACATCGTTTTTTTTTTCTTTCTTTCCTCTGTCAGTCCCTTTCAATGAAGACGATCCCAACAACCAGAAGGACTATCCTTGTTGCGACTATCGCTGCTGCTGCGGCTGCTGCCGGCGGAACTTCATCTGTACCTTCCCCCACTACCGGCGCTGGAGGAAGGTGCAATACATGGCGAGCTGGGTGGTGCTCGATCCCCTGATGGACCTGTTCATCACTCTGTGCATCCTCGGTAACACCGCCTTCCTCATGATGGACCACGAGGAGATCGACGATCACCTCGCCTACATCTCGGAAGAGGGGAACAAGGTAAGACGGCACCCATCTTATATTAGCTATTTTTTTAATGGAACATAATTAAAGTCTAATCAATGCTAACAGAAATGTGCAAAAACATTATAGAAATCATCACCAGGGAAATTTTTAAATAGCTCTGTGCATTACCTATTCAAATAAATATAGGTGAAAATAATGACAATTACATATTAGATAATTATGTCCTGCATTAGGGTATTGAAATTGCCCTTGAGCTGATTTCTTGAAAATGAAAGAGAGAGAGAGAGAGAGAGAGAGACCACGCTTGCCTAGTACCTCCTTAGAGAGACAGACATAGATAGATAGATAGAGTGAAAGAGAGAGAGAGAGAGAGAGAGAGAGAGAGAGAGAGAGAGAGAGAAGAGAAGAGAGAGAGAGACCAAGCTTGCCTAGTGCCTCCTTAGAGAGACAGACATAGATAGATAGATAGATAGACAGAGAGAGAGGGAGGGAGTGATTGTAACGATAGAACGATTGAACAGAAAAAGAAGAGAGAGAGAGTGGGGGGGGGGGGGTGGGGGGGGGGAGAAGGTGAATAAAAGTGAATAATAATAACCAAGAATATTGATTAACAAAACATAATTATCTCGTGTTTATTCCATTTTCCTATTTAGGTCTTCACCTACATATTTACGATGGAGTGCGTACTGAAACTCATTGCTCTGGACAAGAAATTTTTCAAAAATCCGTGGAATGTTTTTGACTTATTCGTCGTCTGTGTGAGTCTTGTCGAGTTTGGTCTGTCCGGCGTAGAAGGTCTGTCCGTCCTTAGGAGTTTTCGATTGGTAAGTCGGAGAGGACAAAATGAGCAAAGTTTTACTCTTGTTGGACTAAATATCATGCAAATACCACTACTACTACTACTACTACTACTACTACTACTACTACTACTACTACTACTACTACTACTACTACTACTACTACTACTACTACAACAACTACTACTACTACTACTACTACTACTACTACTACTACTACTACTTTTTACTTTTACTACTACTACTACTACTACTACTACTACTACTACTACTACTACTACTACTACTACTACTACTACTACTACTACTATTACTACTACTACTACTACAGCTACTACTAGAGCACTACATATCTGACCGCTAAGCTATGACCGGGGTGATAATGTTGCAGAACCTGGGCCCCGCTTCATGAAACTTGCTTTCACTGACAATCTACAATAACTGTTATAAGCTACTGAAATCCTTGCATCTGATTGGCTGAGAGCAAATTTGTCGGTAAAAATCACTGACAGGACACACTTGATGAAACGCCCGCCCCCCCCCCCCCGGGCCCTGTTTCATAAAACTTGTCACCAATGACAAGTTGCAATAACTGTTATAAGCTACTGAAATTCTTGCATCTGATTGGCTGAGAGCAAATTTGTCAGTAGAAATCACCGACAAGACACTTGATGAAACGCCCCCAGATTGTTGTCCAAATGTTAACAAGTCATTCTTTACCCTTGTTTTCCACACAGCTCCGTGTTCTCAAACTGGCCCAGTCCTGGACCACCATGCGTACCCTCCTCTCCATCATCGCCTCGGCCATCTCGGCCATCGGCAACGTCATGGTCGTCCTGCTCATCGTCATGTTCATCTTCGCCGTAATCGGGATGCAGATCCTCGGTGGCAGCTACACCCCGGAGAACTTCGACGTCGCCACAGTGGAGGAGATTCCTCCGTGGACGTTCCAGGACTTCCACCATTCCATCATGCTCATCTTCCGTATCCTCTGCGGAGAGTGGATCGAACCCCTCTACGACTGCATGAACGTCGCCAACAAACCGTTCTGCATCATCCTCTTCATAGGCACGCTCATCGTCGGGAACATTATGGTAATCATCGCAAACGAATTATCGGAAATTGACCCTTAATAACCCAAATCACACGATAACAACGACATCAGGGACCCGTTTCACAAAACTTGTTATCAATGACAAGTTACGATAGTTGTTATAAGCTACTGAAAGCATTGAATTTGATTGGCTCAGAGCAAATTTGACATAGATCTGCAGCAGTTGCTATTGATAACAAGTTTTATGAAAAGGGGTCCAGATCAACAATACACCGAACAAACAAACACACCGGGAATGGCCACGATTCTGTCAATTGGCGGTCGATTGAGAGTTGGTCTGTCGGTATGACTGAAGTATATCAAAACTGACTCCAGACCTATATACCGAACAGGACATTACAGTACATCAAAATATGGACAAGAGTCGGTCGGTTTGTAACACTTTTAGCGATGTGACTGAGTATAACCATTAATACCACTGTTGTACCGACGAGACAACACCAGACCGACAACAGACGAACAAAACAAAACATTACACTACTCTGCATGGACAAGAGTCGGTCGGTGTGGAATCTTTTTAGAGTCAGTTTGGCGATGAGACTAATGTAAAATCATCTTTCCGATAATTATGAATATTTTCTGTTTTATCAGCGAACGAAAAGTGTTCATAATCATCTTCACTCGAATTCCTTTTGCATGTTTGGAATGCACATATTTCTAGCTCCAGAACACTTTTGTTCATGTTTCATAATGTCCTGGTATAATGAAATCATGGCATAGTTCAAATTTCAGTCTTGATATTTTGAGAAATTCCTGTTTATATATATTTTTTTTGTAGTCTTATAATGGCTCAGCAAAAATACAGAACAAAAAAATTACATTGGTTCAATAAAGACAGAGAATTTACTAACTGATTATGAAGAAAAAATAATCATGACTCATTATGAAATTTACTTTCCCCCGAACAGATGTTGAATCTCTTCCTGGCGTTGCTGCTCAACTCATTTGCCTCGGATTCAATCCAGAACAAGAAGGAAGCCGAAGAGTCGAAGCTCATATTGGCCTTCCGAAAGATCGGTCGGTTCCTGATGTGCCTGGTGCGTCCCTGTCTCTGCTGCCAGCGCTACAAGAAGAAGAACAAGATCGGTGACAGCGTCGAGAACCTGAAAGCCCTCGAGAACGGAACGACGAAGAAGAAGAATGGGGTGATCCCGACCGAGAACGGTCATGGAGGAAAAGCCACCATCCACGAGTTCATCGTCGTCGAGGACGTCGGAAAGGACGAAGATAAGATCTCGACCATCGACATCGACAGCAGTGCGCAAACAGGTAGGTCTACCCCGTCATTGTTATCGGTGGAAATATGTGCAATGATTTGGGTAAAAGTACTCATGGTATTTGCAAGTATTTATAAAGGTGTTCTGACTTTACTCAAGGTCTGAATCGGGTTTAACATGTTTGAATCGCCGATTTACTTTTGAGCTCGTAGTTTTACCAAGGAGGTACTAGGCCTAGTACCTCCTTGGTTTTACTATTCATAAAGGTGTACTAACGGTGAACGAGCATTAGTTAGTTCATGGACTAGGTTAGTCCATGTTAAAATTAGTCCACGTCGATGAATACCTGTTATTGATTGAACTGTATCATCGGCAACAAAACTCTCTTTTATTCTTACCGGAACAATTCATGGTAAAACATAGCCTGGAGATTCTAAATTTCTTGCTTTACTTTTTAATTTCATATTAGGACAGTATGAACCTCACTCTTTTTTAATCAAAAGTGTCTGCCGAGAGCCAGAAGGGCATTAATTTATATCTTTATCCTTTAACACATAGTTAACGCCCTTCTGGCTAACATATCCAAATCTGACATCATAACAGAATCATCACAGCATCATGAAGAAATGAACTGTTCTTTGAATGTATAACCAATATGATATTTTTTTTCAGTCATTCGACGCAGAAACCAGCTAACAACGAACGGTTATCACCTGCACCCATCGTTAGCTGCATCTAACGGGAATATCCCACACATGTACACCAACGGAGGTAGTCATCACGGTAGCACAGCCAGTATCAGATCGGTAGGTCTCCTACAAAAAAAATTAAAAGTATACATAAAAATGATAAAGCAGACATCGTTAGTAGAATTAAATAGGCTATTTATCTTCTACAGCTTTCTATGCACCTGTCAAAGTTTGATATCTTAATTCTTAACGCATGTTCTTCAGTTTTGAGTCTTTATGAATTGTATAACAATTTATTCCCTTTCAAAAGCTTAGTGTTATATTTTTGTTACTTTCTCCTTGTAAACATCTTATTCAAAGGATTTGTTATTTGTCGGTTTTTGCAGCTTCCAATCCGTCCACAGGTGGCCTTCGTCACGCCTGCCCCTGTTCCAGCAATCCTTCCTCCGCCAAGAGTACCTCCAGCTCTCCGCCTCGATCCGGCCGACGCGAGAGAGAACGACTCCCTGGCCGACGATGCCGGCGACTGCCCGCTCGTCGTCAGTACCAACGCCGAGACGGGCGAGATCGAACCTCCCCGCTCGATAGCTCCCACGCCCATCCCAGGTCGATCCGTGAGTCACGCGAGTTTGCACAGCATTGCTAGCAGGCGAGATACAGCTGTAATGGTCAACACAACTGCCACTATTGAGGAACCCGTCCTAGAGGACCCCGTCAAAGACTGCCTCCCGCAGATATGCATGAGGTTTTACGCCAAAAAGTGTTCCTGTGTCCCGTGTTGCTTGGATCCCAACGAGAGCGAGGGGGCCTACAGATGGAGACGGTTCCGTGAAATCATGTTCACTGTATGCGAGCACAAGGTCTTTGAAACCTTTATCATCATCGTCATCTTCGGAAGCAGTATCACTTTGGTAAGAAATTGCGCTTTGATTATTTATTTTTTTAATCATCTGGTCATCTATTTCTTTATTCCTGTCTTACTTCCATGACTCCATCCCCCCTTTTTCCTCCTTTTGCTGCATCCACATCTTCTTTCCATCTCCTCTTCTCTTCTTCCTCTCCTTCTTCCTGCTCTTTTTCTCCTCCCCCTTCTTCTTCTTCTCTTCCTCCTCCTCCTCCTCCTCCTTCTTCTTCTTCTTCTTCTTCTTCTTCTTCTTCTTCTTCTTCTTCTCTTTCTTCTTCTTCTCTTCTTCTTCTCCTCCTCCTCCTCCTCCTCCTCCTCCTCCTCCTTCTTCTTCTTCTTCTTCTTCTTCTTCTTTTTCTTCTTCTTCTTCTTCTTCTTCTTCTTCTTCTCTTTCTTCTTCTTCTCTTTCTTCTTCTTCTCTTTCTTCTTCTTCTCTTTCTTCTTCTTCTCTTTCCTCTTCTTCTCTTTCTTCTTCTTCTTGTGCATCTTCTATTTCTTCATCTACTTAGTCGTTTAATGACCCATTTGTCCCTTCAGCTGTTCTGTCGTTATGATTTCAGTTACTCTGTCATCAATTCTAAGTATTAGTGTTTATAATTTCATCTCTTCACCACTTCAGATTTTCGAAGACATCTATCTTGACCTTCATCCCAGGCGCCAGGAGATCCTTAAAGTTCTCAACTATGTATTCTTCGGCATCTTCCTTGTTGAAATGTTGATCAAGTGGAGTGGTTACGGTTTCGTAAAATATTTCACAAGCTTCTGGTGTTGGCTCGACTTTGCTATTGTTCTTGTAAGTACAAACACTCATATGACGGATATTTCCTTAGCTTAAAAAGCAAGTCTGAAATGTTTTGCTGGCTTTGAATTTACTGCTATTGACATTGAGCACGTTGATGTAAATTTCAATCTTTTTTTTTTGTTAGTTTGAATTTAATCATCTCCTAAATCAGAGGCAAATAAATTTTCTTTGATTAAGCTTTCGAAGCTGATGCTAATATTCTCTTTGATATAAAGTTACAAAGTGTTGTATTAAAAGAAATCTCTTCTTCTCTAGGTGGGTCTACTAAGTATCTTAGGAGACGTGATTGGGCTGACAAACTTTGCAGCATTTCGGGCTCTCAGAACCCTTCGAGCGCTGAGACCACTCCGGGCAATCTCCCGA
Organism: Heliocidaris tuberculata; assembly: GCA_025618425.1. NCBI lineage: Eukaryota > Metazoa > Echinodermata > Echinoidea > Camarodonta > Echinometridae > Heliocidaris > Heliocidaris tuberculata. Next base: position 17,526,015 of record CM046839.1, read on the forward strand.
TGGGAAGGGATGAAGGTAAGCGTGGAATCAGATTCTCTTTTCCTACACCAAGGACCAATTACCTGTTCACATTTTCTCTCTAAACTTTGGATACATTAAGAGACCGTTCGACATGAATGCAAACTACAGGACACCACTTTATACATTCATTTACACAATTAGCAACAATTCTACTATTACTAGTAATCGAATCATATTGCAGAACACATGTACTTAAAAGTATCTTTGACGAGCATATCCCCCCAAAATAGTAATAATAAAAATCTTGTTTTCTAACTACATAATTTATATTAGTTTGTATCCTTAGAAATTCATTTTTCTTCTGTTCATTGTTGAAATTTATGATCAAATAGCGCTTACCTCAAAAACTCAAAAACTCATGAGGAGCTAAAGCTGGCAAAATTACTTCAAAAATCCTTTTGAAGCGCGTATAGAGACACTATTGTGATAGTTATGATATATCATTTACAAGAACGGAATATTACTATTTATTACAATCATGGCTATTGTTATTATCATTATTATTTCTTTCTGTTTTTTTTTTTCTAGATCGTGGTCAATGCCGTGGTTCACGCCATCCCATCCATCGCCAACGTCCTACTCGTCTGCGCCATGATTTGGCTTATCTTCTCTATCATGGGTGTGCTATTCTTCAAGGGTCTCTTCGACCGTTGCGTGGACGAGGATGGCGAACGATTACTGCACACGATCGTCAACAACAAGTCCCAGTGTCTAGCGAAGAACTACTCGTGGGAGACCCCGCCGATCAACTTCAATAACGTTGGTCTAGGATATGTCGCGCTCTTCCAAGTGGTGAGTATGAGGCATTGGCGGATTTAGAAGGTGGGGTGGAGGAGGAGGGGGGGGGGGGGGGTACATCCGGCCCGTACCTCCCCCTTTTGAGATTGGCATACCTCAAGTACACATCTCCAGGATTGTGTCCCCCTTTTAAGGTGATGACCTTTTTTTGCATCCCAAAACAAAACGTGATGACATTCTTTCTTTTTTCCCTCTGCTGCTTGTCATAAAATATTAGAATGTAGTGTCCCCTCCTTTACAAAATCCTGGACCCGCCCCTGTGAGGAGGAAAGGCACGGAGCCATGTTGGGCGGTTGTAGAGACTGAAGACTGAACTGAGAATCATTTTTATGAAAAAATATCTTAAATGGAGACCCCCCCCCCAATATAAATCTGTGACATTTGCCGTGTGTAAAATTAAAAAAAAAAAATTCACATCGAACCCTGCCTATGGTTTAGATTCTTGTCGATTAATGGCAAGATGATAATATATAAATGGGCGTGGGAATAAGCGCGGTATTTTCCATGAATTGGATAATTATTTTCTGCAAAGTTTCAAGGTATAACCATTATCATATAAATCATGATAAATCTGAACAAATTTCTCTGTGTTGTCAAATTTGTGGCAATGATTTCTAGTACACTAAGAAATATACTGTAGTGCGAAATCACTTACTAAAACTGAATTGTGTTTACCCCCTCCTCTCTCTCTCTCTCTCTCTCTCTCTCTCTCTCTCTTTGTTCAGACAACATTCGAGGGTTGGATGGAGGCGATGTCAGCTGCCGTGGACTCAAGGGGAACTCGCGAGGTATGACTCTAAACTATCATATTCTTGAATAACCTCTTGGAGAATAAGAAAATGCTAAATTTACTTGTCAAACATGCAGTGCAAGAAAAAGTAACTGTTGAAAATGAACGTTGCATCAAGTATTGTAATTGTACCAATTGGACCAATGGCTAGATATATCTTTCTCTATCTGTAGGCCCAAAACTTAATGAACTTTTCTTACGTTGTCTCAAACTCGTAATCATTCTCATATTTCTGTCTAACGTTTTTCAAAATATGAATTACAAAGAGTGTCGACGATTTTCGAAACCAAGAAAACTGGTAAGTACGCTCTTATACCGCCCCCAATCTCACCTCAAGTTCCCACGCAAAATGATAACCAGACGGCATTTCATTGAAAATAAAAACACTCGCCTTTGAAACGAATGCATTCTTTCAACTCTGCCATTTTCCATGTCTCATCTCTGTATCTTACAGGAGGATTTACAGCCCATCAAGGACAATCGGTTCTATTACTACATCTACTTTGTGATTCTGATTGTTTTCGGATCGTTCTTTCTCCTCAATCTCTTCATTGGTGTCATCATCGACAACTTCAACGCCCTCAAACGCAAGGTATGCAATGAATGACAAGTTATCTCAGGGTCATTGTACGGACATTTTTTGTGCGCGGGGTAGGAGGGGTGGCGGGTGCGAAGGCGGATCCAGAATTATCATAAGGGGGAAGGGGCGAAAAGGGATAAAAATGGCGAAATCCTTGGGTGCTGTAACGTATCGATACTACAGCACCCTGAACGGGGACTGCAACCGCATTTTTCTCTACGTTGATCAGATTTGGGTAGGGTGTCGGAGGCATTTTGCCGACCACTCATCCCACGTTTCCCAACAAGAAAATTAAAAAAGAAAACTGTTTTCAGATCTTTACATTTGGCAGCAGATTTTTCAAAAGACTTGCAGATAACAGCGACTACATATCTTGCGACAAATTCTTGTGAATGGGAGGGATGGGGAGGGATGTCACCCCCACCCCCACACACAGATCTGTTCTAATCTGATTGTGATGTGTGAGATTATGGTGGAGCTATTAAATACAACTACATCTAAGTTTTATGGATTTTCGTTTTCTTTTATTTCAGTACGAAGGGGATAGTTCGATGGATATGTTTCTGACCACGAGTCAGAAGCAGTATTATCAGACTATGAGACGAATGGGAGTCAAGAAGCCCACAAAGCAGATCAAACAGCCCACGGTAAGATAGAATTCAGTTAATTTTAAAAGTTAAAGGTCGACAGCGGTCAGTTGAGTCGGAGGTTATAATGGTGTCATTGAGGTTATGATGAGTTTTTTTTACTTGAAATTTGGCTTTGTCTTCAAAGTGTGATGGATTTTGATGTTACTTGGAGGGAGTGATGTTTGCGTATCGGATCATGACACTTCTTAAATAAAGTGAGGTTCAAGGGTCATCTCGGGTTATTTGAGGTAATTGTTTAATGGATATCGGTATGTTGCTGCTTTGTTGTTAATGTCCAGTGGTCAGTTTGCTTGAACTGTTTTGAGGCATCGTCAGTCCTGTTCGGCCTATTGCTACTAAGCTTGGCATGAAATGTCAATACATGAATGCTAAAATGCAAATTGCTTGCACACGCGAGACAATTAACGCGTGTCTGTTGACATTGACATTTAGAGCAACATTTTTGACCATTAGGAAAGAATTATACAATTGTCAATTGACCAATTAGATTGCCCACACTCTTGATCCCGCTTTTATGGCGTGTGATAATAACGATAAATATGCAATGAGAGGATAGAATATACCAATTTTACAGGCACATACCTAACATGTTCCTGTAGAAGATGATAAAAAATGATAAAACTATATAGTGACTGCATCCAACAATTAAACAGCTACAAAAAATCCAGCAAAATTTATCGGAGGTAATTTCAATAGCACCGTCTATCATAATTGAAATCATGACTGGCAACAGGACATTGTTTTGTGCCCTTTGTCGGTATACATGCTAGCAGCGACTCGTCGTAATTATAGAATCACATTATATATAACACTGCAGCCCATAATTTCTACTCTGTAACGACTTTCCTTTATCTGGCTTTTCAGCGCTAATGTTTTAGTTGTTATTATATACATATATTTTGATCACTTATGAACGCATCATTACAAAAGGCAGCTTAAAGTATTGTACATCCTATTTTGTAACAAAATTTAATAGCCTGGCAACATGTAAAAAGTGTAAACAATTGTGACCACATTCCGCTAATTAAACAAGAGATAATACATGTATGTGGATATGTATCGCAATTTAAAAAAAAATTATTGAAGGAAATCTTTTGCTATACTTTGTGTGTGATCTTTGTGTATGGTACATGTATACATTTTTACCGTGTGTTTTTGCTTATTTTACGCTTCATTTTGATAATGCATTTCCGCTATACAGGCAGGAGTAAGTATATTTGCGATGTAATATTTGTGGAGTTCATTTTGTCACAATTGTTGTGCCGTTTTTGATACCTTTGCACCTTTCCTCTATGCCTGCACCTCTATCATGTCTATTTCTCTCCTGTGATTTCATCCCATTTACTTTTTTTAGTTAATTTGTTGATGTTGAATTACGTTAATAAGAGAAATCAATTACGCAAGACTGAATAAAAAAATTCAAGATGAAAAAAAAAAAATGTATACATATATATTCTAATATTTGAAGTAATATGCTTGTTCTCGAACGCCACCTAACAATTTACATGTGGTAACAATATGGTTATATGATAAATATTTCATTCTTCACTTTCATAATTAAATTTGGCGCCTTACGTTAATGACCTCTTTAAGTGTTTTGATTGAGTTGTACATTCACTTAGAAGCGCTATAAAAACTCATGAGGGTTAGTTGCGTACTGGTTCTATACGTCCAAATGTAGATGTATTTGATTTTGATGCTCATTGTGTTCTAATATTTCTCTTTCTTGTAATGGAGTTTAGCACAGTAAATATAAAATTAACTTCTAAATACAAACATATATAGAAAGTATCATACCATACCATAAAAAACAGAGCCCTCTGTCTTGTAATTTGTTGTTTTCGATTAAAAATGAAATAGGGTTCCGTGCTCAAGTAAAATTAGATAAAGACAACGTCATGCATATTTACTTTATTTAAAGTCCAGTTCCCTCTAATCCTAATTGAAATTCATTACTTTCAGGCTATAAATTACCTGATTTGTTTTGCGAATAATTCGAATTCATTACTTTCAATCCATTCTGTAAATAGAATAAAGTGATTCCTGAAGTGACTTCCCGGTGGAGTTAAAGTATAGAGAAAATAGAGTGAAAATTCACTTCTTTTTTTTTTTTAGAACACACGACATGTGCTAAATTTTTCCCTCAAAAATTTTTCCCTCAAAATTTTTTTCCCTCAAAAAAAGTGATCACTGACGTGACTCCCAGGGAGCGAAAAAAGAGTGAGATTCACTCTTTTTTGCCTGTATTTTTTACGATTGAATAATAACCATAATTCCCCCCTTGTCTCTCTTGTGTCTCCATCTCTCTCTCTCTCTCTGCAGAACAAGATCCAAAATTTCTTCTACACCCTGACGACGAGCAACAAGTTCGAGCTCGTCATCGTGAGCGTCATCGTGATGAACATGGTGACGATGATGATTGACCACTATGGGATGTCTGAAGAGCTCACCCACATCCTCTCTCAATTCAACATCGTCTTCACCTCGATATTCGTCTGCGAAGCCGTCTTGAAACTTATCGGGTACAGCTGGTACTATTTCAAGATTCCCTGGAATGTCTTTGACTTTATTGTTGTCATCTTCTCCGTTCTTGGTAAGTTCAGGGGGCGGATCGAGGGTCCTGTAAAGGGGGGGGGGGGGCGGGGGGCATACCCTCTGAATGTACAAGAGTGGAAATCTACTCTTTTGCGAGGTATATTCACATCACTCCGTTTTGGAGTGGAATTCCAAGTTCAAAAAAGAGGAATCCACTCTCAAAAAAGTAACTGAAACCGCTACTTTGAAGTGGATTCCAATATTGTTGGAGTTGATTCAAATCCCAAACGAAGTTATCCCAATTATGACGGTCTTAGTCTGTGAATGATATGCGAATAAACAAGGCCATCTCCGGGGGGGGGGGGGTGGCAGTGCTGGAGGGGGTCCTGTGATATCCTTTTCTCGTCTTCCCTCTCGTTTTTCTTTTCTCTATATCCCTTATCCCCTTTTTGTGCCATTCAATTGGGAGAGAAGGGACGTGCCACTTGCCGTCCATAGCTACGCCACTGCTTGTATAGATCACATCCTTTGAGCAAGATTTTTTATTTATTTTCGTCTCTGCAGGTATCGTGTTATCTGATGCCTTAGAGGAAGTCTTCATCAATCCGACTCTGTTAAGAGTCTTGAGACTGTTCCGAATCGGCAGAGTCCTTCGTCTTGTGAAGCAGGCCAAAGGCATCCGTAAGCTCCTCTTCGCCCTCGTCATTTCTTTGCCAGCCCTTCTCAACATCGGTATCCTTCTCATCCTCGTAATCTTCGTCTTCTCCATCATCGGCATGTCACAGTTCGGCCATGTCAAGCTTGACGGCGCTTTGGATAAAACCACCAATTTCCAGACCTGGGTGAACAGCGCCCTCCTGCTCTTTCGCCTGTCCACCTCTGCAGGGTGGAATGATGTCTTAGACCCGTTGATGGTTCAGGAGCCAGACTGTGACAGTACTTACGAGGGGCTCTCCAACGGGAACTGTGGTGGGTTCTATGTACCCATATTTTTCTCCACGGTATATTTAGTCATTACATTCCTTGTCGTAATCAATACATACATCGCAGTCATCCTGGAAAACTTCAGCCAGGCCCACGCACAGGAAGAAGTGGGAATAACTGAAGACGATTTTGGTATGTTCTACCAAATTTGGGAAAAATACGATCCAGGTGCGTCACAGTTTATTAATTACGAACAACTAAGCGAGTTTTGTGACGCTTTGGAGCCTCCTTTACGTCTCGCAAGACCAAACCGCATAAAAATTGCAGCGTTAGATATGCCAATATATGATGGCTTCAGATTGCATTGTCTAGATGTCTTGTTTTCGTTGACGAAACGGGTGTTAGCGGATGTGGAGGAGTCGGAAGATTTCAATGAACTCCAGAAGCAGATGGCGGAGAAGTTCGCCGAAAGCTTCCCCGATCGCGAGCAGAACCAGCCGACGACGACGACAATGAAAATTAACAAAATGAATCAAGCAGCAAAGATCGTGCAGCGCGCATACCGGTTCTTCAGGTTGCGGCGAGAAATCAGCAAGGCAGCTTCAGCCAACCGAGCGGCTCAGGTCAGCAACAGCAACTCGCGCAGGAATTCAGCGACACAAGAACCAGGAAAGCTCAACCTGGATGTCAGTCATGGTAGTTCTCTAGGGCCTGCCATGGAACTGCCTGGACAACTGGGTCTGTCCAGGAGTACCACCCCTATGATCCCCGAGGAAACCATGGATAACCCTGCTACGAGCAATAAAGCTGAAAAATATCAGTTGGAGGACCATGGCAGTGAGATCCAAACCATTGATGCATCTGTAGACATTGTCGGAAGCCAAAATACAGATTTAGAAACACAAGTATGACACCTGTGAATATCTGGAGTGTTCAATACAATTATCGTCTGTGTACTAGAATATCAATGAACACCTTATTTTCTTAATGATTTTTCCCCGTTATTCATGCTTATAACATTGCTGTAATGCCAGCAAATATGATTGAAAAACGAAGTGCGTTATTTCTTCAGTAATATGAAATGAAATGTTACATAAATCTTTTCGTATTGAGTTATCTCATGTATTTAGAAGGAAAAACAACGGGCTTGTGGCCTTTTACATTATGTTTTCATTTTTCTGAAGAATTAGATGTCTAAGTGCCTGCTAATTCATGCGATCTATACAAGTTTGTAAGTTATAGGATATTAGAGGTTTGTAGAATATCTCCTGAACAGGGGCGTTGCTAGGGGGGGGGGATTGGGCAGAATGACACCCCATTACAAATTTTCTGCCTGCAAATTTTATTTTTCAAGTCTTGTCGGCATAATCTTTGAAAAATTATAACTTCCTTTTGGCTTGTTTGGAAAGAACCCCCCCCCCCCCATGTATAACTTGTAGGCAAATTAGTGTTAAAAACCCCCCTCCATTAAAAATGGCCTATCAATGCCCATGTGCCTTGGTCAGTAGACTAATTTGGGAGTCTGACGACCCCTGAAACAGGTTATTTGCATTGGTTTGAAATATTAGTGAAATGTACAGCGGCCATCATGATTTACAATGCAGCATATTTTTGACTTCCTTTTTTTTTTTGGGGGGGGGCGTTGTATTTCAGGAAGTTGGGATCTTCATGGGATGTCATTCCTAACTGAATACTTAAAATGTTAGGCCTATTTTTGATACTTATAGTCAATGCCATTATTATTTAAGTAGATAGTCGCTCCTAGCATTTTCTAAAGTAAACTATATCATTGCTATAGAATGGCCGTTGATATATTCATTTTCTCCATTTTCATTTCACATTTCAGGAAAGCTTGACTTTGAATGTAAGAAAAGAGTTTATGATATTGTGCAATAAGTCATATGAAAAATGTTTACATTCTTGCAAAAAGCATGAAAGTTTTTTGTTAAAGTAGTATCAAATAACCATGCATTGATTACCATTCGGCTGTGCCTTATATAAAATGTATTTACTGTTGTGTTTTTAATCACCGCTTTTTCTAATAGGCAGATTAGTTTCGTGATTGTTTTAAATTTTTAAAAGTAGTATTTATATTCATCTTTTCGATGAAGGCAATTTTTTTATCGTTAATTTTGCTGATATTAGGAAATCTAAGCTTTCGTTATTTTGAATGATTTGTAGTAAGATTAGAACTTGAGTTAACATAATGTTTCTTAATATAAAAAGACGAATTGTTTTCTTTTCATGTTCCTAGTCCATTGCCAGATGTTGTACATTTTCCACTTAATATAAGAATTATAAGATCAGCTTGTGAAATGCATTGAGAAGTGGAACGAAGGATCAGGCAGTCCTTAAGAATGTTTTTTTTCTTCTAAATTATATACGATTTATAGGATCGGCTTTTGAAATGCGCTGAGAAGTGGAATGAAGATCGACCGTCTATGTCACAAATAAGAATACTATGCAATATATTAGGTCAGTGTTTACCAAGTTCGTGCAGAACAATGTTGCAAGCCTGTTGGATAGGCAGGTCTAGCGTGATTTGATTTAGAACAGGTATTCATACGCGATCTGGATACAATTACAAAGTTTTCGTTTAATGTTTTTGTACGATCTAAAACCGATGCTGACGACGACCACGCTTACGATTGCGGTGGTGATGATCACGACTACTGCTGCATTCGTATTGCTCATGCATAGATGTGTATATTATGTGTAGGAACGAGAAAGGTATGTTGTGTTTATTTGAGAAGAAGATTTATAATGCTTATTGATGCTAATAAATGTACATGATTATTTGTACGAGCGTGCATGCTTCATGTTTGTGTTAATTTTTTTAAATGCCTCGGGTTCTTATATTGTAGCCAGCCACCGAGTAAACAATGATTTGAATTATAAAAAGCAGAGAGTGTGAGAGAGAGAGAGAGAGGGAGGGAGAGAGAGAGAGAGAGAGAGAGAGAGAGAGAGAGAGAGAGAGGGGCGGGAGGGAGAGGGAGGGAGAGGGAGGGAGAGAGCGAGAGAGAGAGAGAAAAAGAGGGAGGTGGATCAATCCAAATTAGGCTGACGTCTCTAGCTTGACGAAATCATAACGACTAACAACCAACCACCAATGCATTTGGTAAATATTTGATGATTATATCAGATGAATAATTACAGACAAACAATGAATAACGGAATGAAAAGGCCTCATATAATCCGATGGACGCAAATAGTATTTGCGCATTTTTAATCTGTCGTAAAGTAATGCATATGAAAGCCTACAGGCAATTATGCAAATGAATTCCTCATGAAAAAGGAAAGAGGAGTGCCAATGAATTCAAGTGCTGGCTTAAAATGGATTTGATATTATAATGGAATAAAGTTATAAAGAGAAGTACTCAAAGGTATAAGATAAAAGTGAAAGGTATTGTGGTAAAGAGAAAAAAGTAAGGTAGACAGAGAAAGAGAGAGAGAGAAAGACAGGCAGACAGACGGGGGAAATGTGTGAAGGGGATTGAAAAAGAGAGAAGATGGAAGAAAAAAAAAAGAGAGAGGGGGAAGTAGGATGAACATGAAGAAAAAGAGAGAGGAGTTAGATGAAGAGAGAGAGAGAGAGAGAGAGGGGGAGACAGGCAGATAGAGGAAATAAAAGTGGGTGAAGGGGATTGAGAAAGAGAGAAGCTGGAAGAGAAAAAGAAAGAGGGGGTAGTAGGAAGAACATGAAGAAGAAGAGAAGAGGAGTTAGATGGAGAGAGAGAGAAAGAGAGAGAGAGAGAAAGAGGAAGAGAGAGGGAGGGAGAGAGGTAGAGGGATAAGATGGAGAAAAAAAGTCTAAATGCTGATAATACAGAGTGAGTAAAAAAATGAGGAGAGATTCAACCACTGTTTCATCAAATTCAAAGCCAAACAATATAATTTGACATGTAACCATAATAACAACAATAATTGCCTGAAATGATCCAATATCAATTTTAGAGCAGTCTGGGTTGTACAGGTTAACAACTTTAATTAGCTTAATTTTCTTATTAAGAAAACTGCAATAGTATCTTCAAGGCATTTAAGACAAAGACTAAAAGCCCCACTGAGAATGTTGAAACTACCGGTATTTGGGCAACCATCATCTGATATTCGGGAAACGAGGTGGTCTCTTCATTTTTTTTTCTTCTCTTATCTAGTATTTTCAGTGACAAAATTATACTAAAATAAGCTATAAATGGATACACAATGCGCAAACAGTACAATAACGTGTTTAAACTTTTGCTCGCTAGCTTACATCATTTAAGAAAGGGCATATTGATGTTCGGGCAAAAAAAGAGGGACAATCCCTGGCGAAATAATTGTGCCCTTACTCCTGCCATCTTATTGATTGATTATCACGGTTCAGCTAGCTATCTTAATATTATGGTTAAATCTGTACTTCCCTTTTTTATGACTCACACTATACATTCTTTTCACGTACCCTTTTACACAATAAATAATTGTCCGGGCCTGATGTAACGAGTTCGTCATAGTTTATTTAGAAGGAAATCAATTAATCAGACACCATATCTACTGTTCCCTGAAATCTGTATAATATATACTCCAATTGACCAATGAATATGAAGGGAGGAAGTCGGCAGGTAAAACGTCATGGTAGATAACCAAAAGAGCAGTAAATAAAGCTAATAAGCATTAACCTTCCCTGTTCACTTTCCCGCTTCTAAGATTAAATTACCCGATTACGCATTTACGTGTAATGACTGAATAGAAAGACGAACAGCCATTGAGCGGATGATTTTTGCTCTCCCCCGAACAAACTCCTTTCCCACTTTAGAATTTTATGTTTTTCGGAAAAGTTGAAAGTTAAAAGTTGGAATGGATACCACAAAAGCGTCAACACACGTCTGCTAGGTCTAGCCATTGAGAGATTGAGAGAGAGAGAGAGAGAGAGAGAGAGAGAGAGAGAGAAGAGAGAAGAGACGTTTTTCTGATAGCAGGGGTTTCCCATTTCAGGGGGGGGGGGAGTCATAATTCCGAACATTTGATGCATTACTCCGAAGGTTCGTTATTCCGAAGGTTCGTTATACCGAAGGTTCGTAATTCCGAAAATGAAATAGGGTTCGTAATTCCAAAAATTAAAAAAGGGGTTCATAATTCCAAAGGTTGGGAGTAATAAATCCGCCGCACATGCCCGTGCCCACTTATCTACGCAAATGTCTGGTATGAGTTCGAAATTCGGAATTATGAACCTTCGGAAAAACAGCACTACCAGTATAAATCGATGAATGAAATGTGAATTAACAAGGCCACTGATTATGGGGATGGTGTGGAAAGGGTCCTATCATTTTTGTCTCGTCCTTTCCCCATTTCCCTTTCCTTTTCTCCTTTTTTTTTTTTTATATCTCTGTCTTTTTTTCATTATTTAGTTGGGAGGGGCACGTACCCAGTGCCCATGGGCGGCGATCCCAGAAAGAAGGGAGACGCTTCCCCGGAAATTTTGAATTTTGTACAGCAACCAACGGTAAAGCGAGCCCAGTCCCCCCGGCCGTGACAAGAAATCGCTGCACATACCCCGTGCCCCCTACGCAAATGTCTGGTATGAGTATTTACTCTTCTCCGCAGCGATCGAGGTGAGTGAGTACGAAAAATGTGAGATGATTTTGATCAAAGTGAACTACAGAGCAATTTTTTCGCTAGATATTATACATTGATATGAAAAGAAAATCATTATCTCTCTCCGGATAATTGCATTGACGGCAAATTGAACGCAAACATTCTCTCCACTGATTTGTCATCATGTTTCATAAAACTCTGTTTCTCTCATTATATGGTGACACCTATCCGAGATCAATCATCATGAGTTAGATTCTATCATTTACCCCGTCTGACAGGGTTGAAAAAAACCCACAAAAACACTCCTGGGGAGCGTTTCATCAAGCTTTTTGTCAGTGATTTTTACTGACAAATTTCCTCTCAGCCAATCAGATGCAAGGATTTCAGTAGCTTATAACAGTTGTCGGATAAAAATCACTGACAAAATGCTTGATGAAACGCTCCCCAGTATGTTGACTATTCTTTAGATGCTCCCAGAATGCATTTACCGTTTCTTCTTATTTTCTCGTCGATCAATTTATGAATGAATGTTCATTATCTAGTTATACACTAATGTGATTGATTAACTTTGTGAAAAATTGTAAAATCAGCTCAAATGCCAGTGAATTGTGTGCAGTCCTCTAACTACATATATAAATAAGGATATGTGAAAGTATGAGAGAAAATGGAACCCGTTTACTATCCTAAAAAAGAGAAAATCGCGATCAATCGCTAGCGCAAGTCGCTCGGCTTCTTCGCTGCGCTGCAGTCACAAAAACCAAGCACCAGCGCTTGGCGATTTCAGAGCGGGTTTCCAGCCCATACGGTATTCTGTGATAGAGCGAGGTATGCCAACCGTAAGAGTTCTTTAGGGTTCGGTGGTACTCTATCCCGACATCAATATTCAATCGTAAATATCTTGACATATAAACGACCGATCAGCTTATAAAACTCAGGCGATTCCTGTCTGAGCTAAAGGTTTGCAATTATGATTACAGCATTAGCTGGAACAGTGATTTTTTTTTTTCAATCCTGGGCAAAGTTAATCAAGATAACTTCCCATCCATTTGGCCGGTCGCAGAATACCACAGTCACTTGTCGGCGCATTGACCAGGGGCAGCTCCAGGATTTTCTAAAGCGGGGGGGGGGGGGGGGCGCACAATAGTGTTTCTCTCTCTCTCTCCCCTCTCTCTCTCATTTTCTCCCTCTCTCTTCAGTTCCTATCCACCTTTCTCCCTTTCTCCTTGCTGTTCTGCATCACCAGGACCCCCTCTACTCCCCCGTAGTAAGATTTTCTTTAAATTGTAAGGGCTCTCAAGGCGTCAAGCTTCTGCTTATCTTGGAGCTCTAAGTTCTGTTGAAAAAACGTGTCTGTGATCATATTATGTAAACTGTACTAAACTATGTACTTGTATTTCTATGCAGAACTGACTGAATGAAATGAAATGAAATGGAATGAAACTGAAAAAATTCCTATAAGCAAAAATAAAAAAAAAAATAAAAAAAAAAGAAAAAAAGAAAAGAAAAAGAAAGAACGAAAGAAAGAAAAGTTATCACATTTGCAGGTGCATATTTTGATCAAAGATTGAAAGGGGCACATGAGGGTGGGGGGGGGGGTGGGATGTTCTTAAGGTATGTCATTTGCTGTTCAAGAGTGGGAGGAGGGGGGGGGGCACGGACCGGTTATGTGTCCCATCCGAGCCCTTCATGTCGCTTTGGAAATACTATTGAGAAACCAGAAGATTTCCTTCAACGTATTATAAGCATCCATTAGGACTTTTCACAATGAAACGCTGTTGAACACATCTGCATTGTAAGCAGCACACTCATAGTCAACGCTAGGTTAACAAACTACATCACTGTAATGATAAGGCACCCGGGGAGCGTTTCATCAAGTGTTTTGTCAGTGATTTTTACTGACAACTGTTATAAGCTACTGAAATCCTTGCATCTGATTGGCTGAGAGCAAATTTGTCGGCAAAAATCACTGACAAAACGCTTGATGAAACGCTCCCCGGTCGTAGGTGACGCAAACAAAAAGTGCTTTTGATGGCTGGCACACCTAATGGAAATCTAAAAGTGACATAAGTCGTGTAATGACTACCATCAATGCATTGGATAGCTCTGAACGACGGGATGTCAAGGAAAGGATATACTCGTCGTGACGTCGCAAAAAGGGTGAATTCGTTCTCGCGAAGGAATTGATAATGGAAATGTAAGTATGCATTCGACAGAAAGAACAGTTTTTATTGCAATTATATAAATGTAAAATTATTGTTTCAAATGGTATATGTCATCATGGTTTTGTTGTTACTTAGTGGACAGGAAAGCTTAGTAAAATCAAATCAAACGGTCTTTCCAATTTCTCATTTAAAAAGAAAGCATATTTGTTTTGTACCAAAGTCACAGATATTATTATTATTAATCTAATCGAGGAAAAGACTTTTTGTGCAGAAGGACAAGTAAAACTGCTTTACCTCTTACGTATCATGGACACAAATTTTTTTCTAGTATTAGAATAGAAAAAGGGATATTTGGAATATATTTTTTGTCACACCAAAATGCGAAAGTTATCTACGTTTGATACACATGTACATACTGACCACATTCCCAATGGGAGTTTTCCCATGTCATCAGTGATGCAGAATTTTGAAATCTCTAAGAGATTTTGAAAAAAAATATATGTGTGAATTTCCCCAAATTTTTAAATGATATGGGTATCTGATTTTTTTACTAAACGTAAAATTCCTGTTTAAGTAGCGCATAATATACATCAAAACAAAGAGGAGATCTGGTGTTTTCAGTTTTAGCTAAATATGTAAGTCATTGAAATGATGTAAAGGCCTAAGCACGAGAGGGTAAAATAATTATGTTAGTTTTTAATCTTCAGAAATCAGTGATGGGATTAGATATGACAAGATCAATGTGGACTAGTTGTAAAGACAAGTTACAAAAAATTCTTTCGAATTATGCCTCATTTAAAATTAGGGTAAAGAAGAATGCCTTGTTTCTGCCGAGGTACACCGAACGAGACCTCGCAGACCTCGACTCCATCAATGCAGTGCTGATTGACTATAGTGGTGTGACGACAGCCCATGGAGTACCGCGAATCATCACCTCTAGGTCCACCCTGTCGAGGGTCTTCTGGAGTTTCGTAACCATTGTCGCTCTCGGAGCGTTCCTGTGGCAAGGAAGCCTACTGGTCTTGGACTTCAGAGGACATCCTTACACCACCCAGATCGACGTGGTCACCCGAACAGAGCTACAGTTTCCTGCAGTTACCGTGTGTAACATGAACAAGATGAGACGCTCAGCCATTGTCAATACTCGTTTCGAAAGCCTGATCGCAGCCGATGATGTTGATTCGGGTGGTGATGATGACTATGAATGGTGGTTTGATTGGTCGTCGGGAAGGTGGAGGGTATCTGAAGAGGAAGAAGAAGAATACGCGTTTGGTACTGCTGTAGTAACAGGATCTGTGGCTGAGATAAGTGGGGACAATTCTGGTCTTTACCAAACAACAAACTTTACTGAGATACCTGTCGTAAACAAAGTATCCAATCAAACATCAGTTCCTCCCAGTCAAGACCACCCAACATCCACCGATGCGGACACTGTTGCGTCGACATCCGATGGACTACCATCGTGGTTTATGGAGGGAGGATCTTTAGTTACCGATGAGGGAAAACCGATGAGGAAGCGGAGATCAGCTCTCCATCTCATCCCAGATCCTGTCACTGGTAAACTGGATCAAAGACCACTCGTACGTCGAAAGCGAGAAAGTGACACTGGATCTAACTTTAACGAGCAGTATGACTGGTGGGAGTCGGACTGGGACAACTCCAGATTCGACTATCAGGCATACGACTGGAATGGTGTGGCCGATGATAACGACTGGGAAGGGTTCTACAGGATGTCCACTGCGGATGACTTTAGTGATCTCCTGGACGTCATCAATCCGACAAGGGAAGAACTGAAGGAGATGGGACACCAGGCAGAAGACTTCATACTTCAATGTACCTTCGATAGACGTCAGTGTAATTACACGTAAGAATACTTACGAATAGGAGCTTACTCCTAGAAGTACATTTTAACAATGAAAATTATGGGTTGTTGTGATTGTTAATATAGTCAGTTATATAATTAACATTAATAATTCTTGACTGAAATGGAAAAACTGCTTTAGGCAAGGTATTGACGTTATAGATATGTAATTTATAATAGAATTATAATTATTTCATATGTTTATTGCAAACAAATTTTTTATTTCTGATATAAGTTGTAAATTATAAGATTCATTCAAAAAGTTTCACACTAATGTTTTGTGTCAAAAAGCGCCAGCGCGAGCTTTAGTCAAATTTGGGCCGGTTCACTGATTTCCCTATGTACAGTAGATAGTAGATCATTCTGAGGACAGTTTCTGTGATTGTTTTTTTGCTAATGGAGGGATGAGTTTGATATTTGTATCTGCCCATGACATAATGGTATAATTTGAAGTTTGAAGTTTGAAGTTTGCAGTTTTATTTGTTCCACTTTAACATAAAAAACGAGTAAATAACTTAAATCAAGTACAATTTACAGTAAATAGGTGGAAAGTTCCTAGAGATATCGGAACGACTGCAAAAAGAAGAGAATGTTAAATGTGGGGAGCCTAAATAAAAAGCATAGCTTATAAATGATTAGGCTACCGTATAGAATAAAATTATAAGTAATTCTGATTAAAAATGCAATAAAAAGCGAAACGGAACAGAAGTATCAGATTCACTAAACGTACAAGGAGAGTAAAGCTCAGAATGTGGAGTAAAGAAAAGAAAACGACGAAAGAGAAGAAGAAAATGAAGAAAAGAATAAAAAGAAAAAGAAGAAAAGAAGAAAAAGAAGATGAAGAAGAAGAAGAAAGGAGGGGGAAGAAAGGTTGTAAAGGCAGGACAGTGTAACAAGAACAAAGTCTATGTGACCACATGTACGATCCAGCATGCATGACATGAATATTCATACATACATGTACTTTAAAAGGTAATACCTTATCCTCCGTTTAAAAGAATTGTTGGAGGGGCTATCAACCAATTCGTTTTTCAGACTGTTCCAGAATTCGGGTCCAGTAAACATGGTAAAGGTGGTTGTTTTGTTTGCAAAAACGGTGCGAATTCGGGAGAGGTGGAAATGGCTTGTCTGTCTAGTTGGGTAGGAATGTACAGCACTGTTGCGTTGAAATATAGGGACGAAAGCAACGGGAAATTACTTTTCGAGAGTTCTTATATACATGAATATTCCAAGATTGTATAAGCTCAAGTCAGATATCTCAAGAATATTACTATTATAAAGAAAAGCCCATGTATGTGCACGAAATCGGACATTCTCATTCTCATTAATTTTGTCCATGAGGGTTATGGAGCTATTTCCCCATGCAAGTACAATTAAGATAGGCAAGATCAAGACAGAATAGAACTTGTTCATTACACCTGAGTTACGTGACAACAGTTTACATGCATAAACAATCAATACTTTCAAAGTTAGTTAACTGTCTATATAAACACCCCAAAATTGAGTAGATTCAATCTGGGCAATATTTTATTGTTTATTGGTATATGACCTGATAAGGATGATGTCGCGCTGCTTCGTACGTTTGTACAGAATTGGGAAAATTCGTGATTATTTGGATAAACCCACTACTGAAAAATTAGTCCATGCATTTGTTTTATGCCACATTGATTTCTGTAACAGTCTTATTTTTGGTTTACCACAGCGACAAATCAGAAAACTACAGACTATTCAAAATTCAGCGGCAAGATTAGTGACTCGAACTCGAAAATATGAAGCAATTACCCCTGTCTTACGAAATTTACATTGGCTTCCATTCCCGTATTTTGTTTAAACTATTAGTTTTTGCATATGAATGCTTCCAAGAGTTTGCCCCATCCTATTTGACTGAATTATTAACATTATATCGGCCTACTCGTACTTTAAGATCAAGCACAAGGAGTTTGTTTGTTGTTCCTCCGATCTTAACCAAAACATTATGGTGAGCATTCTTTTGCACACGCCTCCTCAGTTTTATGGAATGCACTTCCAAATTCTCTGGGAAATCTGAATGATTTAGATAATTTTAAGGCTTCTCTTAAAAAACATTTATTTAATGCTTAAGGTGTGTATACATGAACTCAGTGCCCAACACTATTATGTATTATTATGTATTATTTTGTATTATTTTGTATTTTTCGTATTTGTGGTTTCTTCTGTTTTTCATTTTTAGCGCATAGGGACATGCTATCCTGCAATGTGTTAAGCGCTATAAAAGAACCGAGTATTATCATTATTATTATTGTTATTACTAAATAACATGAAATTTATTTTATTCATGTTGAGCAACAATTTGTTAGCTTGAATCAAGTAAAAAACGCACTTTAATTCAGTGTTGTATCAGGGTTAATTTGAGAGCAAAAATATCAGAGTCATCGGCAAAGAGGATAAATGACAAGACTGCAGATGAGTTTTGGAGATCGTTAGTTTATATTAAAGAAAACAGGAGCGGGCCTAACAGAATGCACTGAGGGATACCACAAGTAATTGACTGAAGAGTCGATTCAAAACCATTTATGTATACATATTGTTTTCTATCAAGGTAGTTCCTGCACCACTCCAATGCCTTCCCCCGGATACTATAGTGAGATAACTTATACAACAATATTTCATGATTTAAAGTATCGAATTTTTTCGTTAATTTTGCGCCCCTAAAACAGTCAGTGAGGTACACACATTTGGTTGGTATCAAAATGTGCTGAATATGATTCTAAATACGATGACCAAGTTTCAATAAAATGGTTTACTATCTTCTGTATATAGGAAAATTAATAAACCGGCCCAAATTTGACTAAAGCTTGCGCTGGCGCTTTTCGACCCCCAAAAACACTTTTCGAATGAATCTTATACTTTACAACTTATATCAGTAATAAAACATTTGCTGGTGCTTGCAATAAACATATGAAATAATGATAATTCTAGTATAAATTGTATATTTATAATGTCAATACATGGCCTAACGTAGTTTTTCCATTTCAGTCAAGAATTAATGTTAATTATATAAAAGACTACATTATCAATCACAACAACCCACAATTCTCATTGGTTTTACAGCGTTTGTCCGACGTCGAGAATCCCATTTATAGGTAAAAGAATGAAATAGGAACAAATACAATGACCGTAGATTTGTATCTTTGTGTATCATTCTTTGTATGGGAGATGGGAGGGGAGCGTCTGGCAGGCACTGCCAACCACTTAAATCGTCTGGCAGTGGCCATTCGTGTATCTTTTGACTCTGCCGAACAATTCCCCATTGGTTTCATCGGGTTTCCTTTCCAGTTGATCTAGCTCAGTTTTTAAACCACTTTTTTTTTTTTTTTTTTTTTGGGGGGGGGGGGGCGTCTGGCGGGCACCCCTTCACTTAAAACGTCTGACAGTGCCCATTCATGTACCTTGGGACTATAGCGAATCTTGCAAATGTCATAAAGGTTTCTTAGGGTTTCCTTTCCAGCTGATGTAGCTCAAAATTTCGACCACTTTGTGACCTACCCCCCTGGTTACACCCACCACATAGAACATGCCAGACGGTCAATTCGTTAAAAGGGACTATGCGATCTTTATATTCATGCACATGAAAATTGATATCCTTTCCAGCTAGGTTGACCCCCCCCCCCTGGCTCCCGGACTATACTTTCTGTATTAATAACTATACCTCGTTCCTTATCTCAGTTACTTTTTGTATCATTCTTCAGTCCGTATTTTTTCGTGTTCATTCTATCTGCCCGTCGGTCTATCTTCTGACGAATGGCTTCCCCTTTCTCTCCCTCCCAACCGCCATCTATTCTTCACTCTCAACCGCGTAGCAAGGATTTAATTTTAGGGGGTGGGTGCAGGGAGAGGGGGGGGGGGTAGTAAATCTGAGAGAAAGATAACGGCTCGTAGCACCTTTTTTTAGGCGAAAAGTTAGTTCGACGCCCTGACTGCTTTAAAATTATTTGGACGCAATACTGCACTATATGTAACAGGGGTGGGTGCAGGGAGGGGGAGTTTCCCCCTTTCCGCGCATAGCGCGAAAAACTTTGACGTTTTAGCAAATTTTGAGAGAAAGATAACGGCTCGTAGCACCTTTTTAGGCTTTTTTCTCTCACTTCCCCCCTCCCCGCTTTTTTTTTTTTTTTTGGGGGGGGGGGGAGGGCGACCGCCCCCATCGCCCCCTGGCTACGCGCCTGTTCACTCTCCCCCTCTCCTTAATACTGGTATTTTCACTTCTTCACAGCATGTATTTAATCTCATTAATACGAATTTCAGTCTTATTATCCAGTCTCTTGAATATCGCACTGATTGTTTTTTGTTTTGTTTTTTGTAAGAACCATGTAAAATAAGTTTGTGTATTTTACACTTAAAATAAGATTTATTCGTTGGCGAACGCACCGTGGCTTTGCCTAAAAGTGTTTATTTGATTCATTAACTTCTGGTAGTTCGTCATAATATCACGTTTTTAAAAGATTTCATATTGAATTCTATCAATGGAACAAAAAAATACAAATAAGATGGGATGATGGAAAATACTATTCCATAAATCTAAACAAATAGAATGAGTTGTCATTGATTACTGAAAAGAAATACATCCGTATGCTTTATTTCTCATTTGTAGGGATTTTCGCCAATTTCAAAACAAATACTATGGCAACTGTTTCACTTTTAACCAAGTTGTCGGAAACAGCACTGGAACTCCGCGCCGGACTGGCAAGACAGGGGCACAGTACGGTAAGACATACATATTAGAAATTCATATAATGTCACTCAAAGAAGACGCTCTCATCCAATAATTTGCCAACTTTTTGTGACATGCTAGTGATCAACGTGGTAACCTTTAAATTGTTTGTTATGAGGCATAATATAAATGTAATGTATAGCTACCTTTTATTGCACTTTTAATAAATGAGGGCAAAGTATTGACTCTTTTTCTCATCACCTTACATTATATTTGTACATCTAATAATGTATGAAAGAGCATTCTAGTTGATCAATGATGACACGAGTATGTTTTGGTTGCAGAATTTATACTTATGATATACATGTATAATGTATTATTATCATTATTATTGTTTTGATTAGTAGTTATATTCAAACAGAATATTGATGGATATGTCAGTGAAGTTTAATGGATAAATACATACATACATTACATTATTCAGTTTGAAATGTCAAACATATTATATAAGATAGCATCATTATGATTCTTGTATAATTACGATTTTTAGATTCATTATAATTATGGTATTATTCAATTGTATAATAATTCATTATAACTCATTAGAATTTTTGGTATAATTATATTTGGGGGATTCATTATAAAAATTATTATGTAATCATTACTAACTTACACGAAAATACCTTGGATCAATATCAACTCCAAGGTCACCTCTTAAGTAATTAAGATATCCTTGTGGAATCGGCCCTGAGATAAATTGATCTGACGTAAGAGATAGGAAATAGTATATTCTAATGATATTCGTCATCTGAATAGCTACCAGAATGGAACTTTTTCAAATATTACTATCTATAAATTTATAGGAGCGGAAATCCACTTTAAAAAAAAATTGAAATTCACTCTCAATAGAGTAATTCACACCACTACTTTGGAGTAGAATTCACTATTATAGTTAGGAGTTTATTCAACTTCAAATCGAAGCAATCCTTAATATGACTCTCCTGAAAGAGTGGATTTCCTCTCCTCCAATCAGAGACTACACGTCACTATAACGTGCTACTATCATGACTACATACGGTGTTATGTAAAATTTGTAGATTGGTGATTGGGTATATCACGGCCTGGTACGAATGGTGGTTATGACAAAAGAGAAAATACTCGCTTTGACCTAAAAGCCCCCTCATAAAGTGGTGTACGGTCAATAACTTCCATTAAAAATGTTATTGTTAGATGGTATGCATGAGTGATGCGGTGTTTGACCTAATTAGAGGAAGATTATGACAAATAGCGACAACGCAATCGTCATTAACGTGGGTATTAAAACAATTAGGAGGAGCGAAGTCGATGATGATCGTTCCCGCAGTTT
This sequence comes from Heliocidaris tuberculata, assembly GCA_025618425.1. Lineage (NCBI taxonomy): Eukaryota > Metazoa > Echinodermata > Echinoidea > Camarodonta > Echinometridae > Heliocidaris > Heliocidaris tuberculata. Next base: position 17,547,963 of record CM046839.1, read on the forward strand.
GACGACGCCAGACAAAATATAATGCAAACACATGGCAAGAATCACCATGTGCTGTACATAGTGATCATGTTGATGACAAAATGAATAATACAATAGAAAAGAGGCCCGACTACTATGTTATTTAATTCTTTTTTAATCATGATATCACATGGATCATTTAATTCTTCTCAAGTGGCATTTGAGTCATTAATGTACCACACTAGGGTCCGTGAATCAATTGACTCTACAGGGTATAGCTCCCATAAGTGGATTTGCACTATTCCCGTCGGGGGCCCTGCTGTTATGTAAATACAGTTTGATAAGAACAGTGGTGTATCTAAGAGTGTGAAGAAGAGGCAGTTTGGGGGGGGGGGGGGGAGAAAAAAACCGAAAATGAGGGGGAAAAGTGAAAGGAGAGAGAGAGAAAAAAAATGGCATTTAGGAGTTATTATGTGCCCCAAACCCAGGACTCAAAAGTGCAAAAAGTGTTGTAAAAGGTTTAAAATGTGAATTTTTTCAAAGCTCGGTCGCTTTTCTCCCTTCCTTATAATTATTCAGGACCTCGTTATTTCGCATCGCACTCCAAATATATAGCGTTCTGTGGATAAATGAGTTCAAAATAAAGACAAACTCTTGTTGCTTTGCTCCCTTGCCTGAAAAGCATGTAAGTTTTATTGGGAACCTTGTTCAATGTTGCGCCTCAAATAGAGAGAATAAAATGAATAAAAAACACTATCAAATTTCAGCATTTGAAAGAAATCTTAACTTTCGATTGCCTTGCTAAATTCATGAAATATATTTATTCAGATTTTTCGTTAATTTTGCGCCCCTAAAAAAGAAAGAAGTGAATAGATTAGCGTTTTCTAATTAATGTTCAAAATTTGACAGAAACTCAACGCTCGCTTGCTGTGTTCCCTTGCGAATTTTTCCGAAGGGTAAAATACATAAGAAATTGGGTTTTTTGAGGGAGAAAAACAATCTGCAACTTGGTTGCTTTGCTCCTTCGAGTGAAGAGTAATATCAAACTTTGGCTACGAATTCAGAGTAAAGAGCATCAACATTTTTTTCACCCTATGCCATGACTTCTGAATTAAAAGCGGGAATTTTATTTTTTGCCCCGGGCGCCATTATCCCTAGAAACGCCACTGGATAAGAATTGAAACAAACATTATAAAAATACCGATAAATTGCAAATTTGAATCTTCTGGTCGAATCGTTCGCCAAAGAATTGAACAGTATACCATTATCCAAAACCTTTTTAATTCAAGAATGACAATAAAAAGTGCCTATCTTACCTCACTCTCCTCATCCACCTCCGTTAATTGCCATCCAGAAATCTCGCTCATGGACAATTCCCCTCACAGAGAGAGAGAGAGTGGATCCCGATAGATAATTTAACAAAAATGCCCTATCGGAAGAATCTGTTTTATTCCAGCATCTGATCAAAATTTGTCTGATAAAATAATTAGTATGCAAGGCCACTAAACTTTACCAAAGTGAATTGAAAAAATGTGGAAACCTAGCTTTTCAGTCGGTTCCTCCGTTACACCCTTATTTGTGATATTTTGTTTATTTATGTTGTAACAATGTTTTGTCTGCAAAAAAGAAAAAAATAGAAAAGAAAATATAATGCTTGCTACGATTGTGTGAGAAATTTATATCTTTGTTCAATTTATGTACAATTTGCTCATTATTTGTCCAAATTTTGTACAATTTTCTGTTAAAGTAGAAACAATGAACTCATGTAAACTCAAGTCAGCTCAACATGCTTTATTATTAAATACGATTTTCAAACAATTAAACCACAAGCGAATACAAGTTTGATAAATTTTACGAAAAATTGGGTGAAAAGGAACATGATATATGTTTGATGGGTAAAGGAGGAGGCGCGATGGCTAAGTGGTAGAGCAGTGGTCTCATAACTGGGAGGACCCAGTTTTGAAGCCAAGTGGATGTGATTGTGCCCTTTGGTAAGGCATTAATCCTCATTATCGAGTCCCTCGAAGAGGACTTAAAGCCGTCGGTCCCCTGGTTGCTTAATTACAAGCATACACATTGCTCTCTTAGCCGTCAGGTAAAATTTACAAAAAATATTACTCAACATTGGTAAATTTTACCAAATTATGGGCCCATTTTACCCAATATTGGGTAAAAATTTACACATTTAAAAAAAAAAAGAAAAGAGTCTATAAAAGTGTACAAGGGTTACTAGAGATGATTAGAACCATCTTAAAAATAGCGACATAGTTTTAAGAAGAAAATCAGACTTGTTTTCCATTTTTTTCAGGTCTTCACCTGACATTGTTCACCGAGCAGCCAGAGTACGTGGGACTCTTTGCCCAAGAGACCGGGGTTCGAGTCTCCATTCACCCCCCAAACGTGTTCCCCTTCCCAGAGGACGATGGGGTAGTTGCCTCGACAGGACAGGCAACAGATATCGGCTTAAGACAGGTGCGTAGAGGAAGAGGTAGTGAGGGGTGGGGAGGGGAGGGGTGTCAGGGAAATAGATTTGAAAATGAAGAGAGAAATTCATCTCGGAATTATGAATTTTGTCCTAAAGTGATTGCACCCATAACTAAAGTTCTGCGTTTGACTTGAAATTGAAGCTGATTTTTTTTCTTCTCTCTCTCTATATTTCCCTATAAATTCTCAAATATATAAAATAATCATGCGACTGTATATACAAGTATAAAGCTTAGTGATAGACAAGGTCATTATAATTTTAGAGTACAATATGATAACTTGAATTGTCAGTTACAATGCGTTTTCAATTAACATAATTCACGGAGACTGTAAAGAAAAGGTAGATTTCTAACTGAAATATTAGTACCTGGTATTAATGAAAACATTTAACATTATGATACGACGAATAACGACGTGTGGCATCTATTTCAGGAAACTATTTAATTAATTGATTGCTACTTTGCCAGTCACTGAAAATGAATGCAGACATCATAGGCAGAAGCAAACTTCATCTTACCATTAGGATGATGAGAAGACAATAAAATTACATGAAACCATGGTCATAATGATCATTTTTTTCATAGGCTCACTGACATTGTGCTGTAATTAGGAAAAAAAACAAACAAACACACACACACACACACACACACACAAAAGCCTTGCCCTCCCAGTTTTTTCTGCCAGCAAATTTCCCAAGGTAGGTGTTAATCAACAGTAATTAATTGTCAAGGAAATGTTTAATTAACACGATAAAAACTACTTTCGAAAAATAAACTCAAGGACAATTTCAAAGGCCTATTGTACTGCCCATAGAAATCTTGTTCGGATTACGTAATACGCCATTGTAATGTTCACACATTTCTAAAGGTAATAGACAGGGCTATTGAAATTGTCTTGAGTTTATTTTTCGAAAGTAGTTTTTATCATATCAGGGCCCATGATCAAAAGGTATTTTGCAATGCAATTCGGGCCGTTTGCTGGATAATTTTCGAAGTGTATATACTATAATTATACAAATTATGCATAGTGCTCACGGAGTTCTTCTCGATACTTTAGGGAAAGCATTTAACCCAATGGCTATACGGGAACCGGCTCGTGCCTGTATCAAGCCTATGGGGATGAGAGAATTCAGTAGTCAACGGGTTAAAACAAATTATAGGTCACAGTATAGTGCACATCATTGTTACTGAGGTATACCAGAGTTTTGCGTGTTCATTGTGAATTCATCGATTTTATTACTAATTCACTAACACATCTGTACTTTGAACCAATTACTAGTCGGCTCTCAAGTTCTCCACGGAGGCATTTTTTTACTTTGCGGAATATTCATGAAAGCACTTATAACGATATCGATGCACTGTACCCGGGTGTCCCCAAAAAGCGGAACGGCGAATTTTCAGTACGTCAGCACTTTGCCTTCAAAAAGTATATAATTTTTTTTACATCATTGGGCAAAGCATCTTCTATGAAAGAAACTGATACCAAGATCACTGAATTTGGTTAAGTAATTTTGATTCTATGCCCGTTTCTTAAAACACAGTCATTTTAAAATTTCGCTAGATTTTTACCACCGATGAGTGTAAGATCGTATCGGGAATGGGTTTTAGTGAGCTGTAGCTCGGGAAAAGTGGAAACGACGCTAATTATTGTACATGCCATATGAAAAGCCATTCCCGACACATTTCTACTATCATCGGTCCAAAACACATGCGAAATTTGAAAATGACTGAAAATGACTTTATTTTAAGAAACGGGCATAGAATCAAGATTACTTTACCAAATTCAAAGATCTTGATATCATTCTCTTTGGTAGAAGATGCTTTACCCAATGATGTAAAATATATATATACTTTTCTAAGGCAAAGTACTGAAAATCTGCCGTTCCGCTTTTTTGGGGACACCCGGTATCTATATATATATTACATAAATAAAATTCCAAGGTTGGAAAACAAGATGCTCTGATACATGACATCATTTGACATTTTGTTTATATTATCAGTCTTATATTTTCTTTCTCCCTTTAAATGTTACCATCCTAGCATTTCTTCAAGCGGCTTCCCCATCCCCATGGCAACTGTACGGATGGAACTCAGACTAACTTCACATCAGAAGAGTATGACTATACAACCCGTTCGTGCGTCAAATCGTGTGTTCAGCAACATCTCATCAACAAATGCGGATGCGTCACGGATGTCATGATGAACGATATCTTATGCAGCCCACGCAACAGATCTCAACGTACGTATCCGTTAATTGCTCGACTATAGCTTCAATAATATGCTTCCTCCCCATCCTATGTCTGTTAAAAATTAGTTCGGGCTGGTTACATTATTTTGTCCGATAACGATAACGATAACGATAACTGCCCTTCTAATAATAGACACAGGACCGCGGAGCATTTTTGAAAGTGGGGGGGGGGGGGGGGGCTGATTTGATTTGATTTTACTCATTAATGACAATTTTCGAACCCCCTTTTCAGAGGTTTTATGAAAGTGTCTACACTCTAAAAACTTAAGTATTAAATCACCATTTAAAAGGACCGAGGAGTGACAACTTTTTCAAAATGGTAGATCAACTCTTTTAAACTGCTGGATTCAGCCTTTATAGTGTTGTATCCAGCGTGTTCAAAGTGTTAATCTACAATTTTGAAAAAGTTGTCACTCCTCGGCCCTTTTAAATGGTGATTTAACACTTTAGTTTTTAGATTGTACTCAAAAAAAGTGTGTGTGTGGGGGGGGGGGGGGCTGCTCTTTCTTTTCTCTTTATATATCGCTCTCCCTCTCTCTCATTTGCCATTTTTATTATCATTATTTAGTCTCTCCCTAAAACTTTCCTCATTTTGTTTTGCAGAGGTTTGTCGTCAGGCCATAGAACAGTTCTTTCATGAAGGTCAGCTTCTGTGTAACTGCCCTGTTGCATGCGAGTAAGTTGGGTTTTGGTCTTCATGAGATCAATTTCCGAGTGTATCTTTTTTACGAAGTGTTCATCGTGCCCATCTTTGGCATTGACTCAAAAAAATATCGTAAAATTCTTTTAAAATGTGTATTCTCCTGATTGTATCATAAAGCTATTATTCTTGGGAGACTGTCTCCTGCTTTCAGAAACTACTCAAAGTTCATACTAGGATAATCTTAATAATATATCCAAGTATGAAATAACTATGACTACTTTGAATACGTATAAGGCAAAGCCTCGATTAGTGGAGGGGAAAATGATTATTTCACAAAGCTGGTTTTCTTACCAGCCTTCAAAGACTCGCTAGAAGAGGGGGTGGAAGAAAAAATAATATATAAAAACCAAGAAAAAGTAATTTTGTTTTTGACTGGGGCATATGCCACCCGTGCCCCGATCAGTCACTCATTTCATATGGAAACACAAGCTTTAATATTACCATATTGCCTTTTATTTTAGTTAATTCTTAGTCGATCATTATCGAAGACTTAATTAGCGTCCATGCTTCCAAATGATCATATCCCCATCGACAATACCTTTATACTAAATCAAATATGCTTAGACCCGATGTCAACACGAGATCGTGACCACCAATTGAGTTCAAATACGAGTAGAAAGTGATGCAGTATATATATTACCTGAAGCGAAGATGGATGGTTATATTGCCCCACTTTCTTGATCGTGGGTATGAAAATATGATTTTTGATAAAAATAAAGTTATTGCAATGAATAGACCCATAAAAAGCCAAAACAGGGACGGATCTAGGGCTTGCCTAGTTCAAAACTGAAGCGTATATCTTTTGTCATCATGGAAAAATGATGTTTGGAAACAAACTCCGACACTATACTGAAGATAAGGATAAATCTGAAATATTATGAAGTATGTTCTAGATTCGAGATGTTTTTCTTATCATTCCTGTCTTCTTCATTACAATGACACCCCGGCTGCAATCAGGAAAAAACAAAAACAAAAACAAAAACAAAAAACAAAAAACGATCCGTCTCTTCCATCAACCAACTTAAAGCATTTCTTTAGGTTGTCAAAAATTTAATCATATAAAGTAATCATTAACAGTTGGGGGTGATGGCTTTTCGCTGTTGCCAATAGAAGTGATGAAGAGCTTTTAACAATGACTAATCTATTTGCCATCCAAGATTTGATACTGGACATGATTCAGACAACAGCACAACGATGCCTAGAACAAACAGAAAGAAATGTACCAGACTTAATAAAGGATAAATAAAGGAAACTAAAGCACATGCAAAAAGATGAAAATGAATCGTACTAAAGATAATATTAATTTCATCGTAAGATATGGATAATAGTAATGATTTAGAATGAATCGAATCACATATTTGATTAAATCACTATCATCCTATAAGTCCTCCATTATCTTCTATTTCACGACAAGGGAGACGATCTTTGTGACCGCTGTGACGTCATCCCTTTGGCCATCAGAACGGTATGAGGTATGACAATCTCACTGTAAACTTTTCGTATTATTGGTTTAATTTATCGTGGAAAAACAAAAAAAATCAAAGGCAAGCATTTTGTGGAAGTGCATGTTTTTAATGTTTTATCGAGGGTACTTATTCAAAAGATTTGCACTCATTGCAAGAAAACACAGGTTTTTATAAAAAATTTGTAACCACATTATGATTTGTTAGCATTATTGTGAAGCGATCAATCTTAATTGTGCGTGTGTGTGTGTGTGTGGGGGGGGGGGGGTCTCCCATCCATAAGGAAAATTGGGTAAGGAAAATATTTCCCCGACATTAGCACGAATTATGTTAACACGAATTTCAAGGGATTGGTCTCTGTTTTTATCCTTCTGCAGCGTAAATAATGTCAACATATCATTTTGTTATGTTCCAAATCGAGATTACAAAAAACCTCAATTGAGTTCATATTAAACAATTATCATGCATTTACTTTAAACATTTGTTTAAAAGGGGAACGTTCTTTTTTTAGCTGATTTACTCCATACAACCAAAACTGTGAATTTCATCAAAGATCGTTCAATAATATGGGTGTTGAAACTAAGTTCAAGCAATTTGTAATGAAATAAACTCCGTAATAAAAAATCAATTTATAATAAATCCTTATCCTTTTTAAAAATGTGATCACAACCCATGCAGAGTCACCTGAAATCCCGGTTGACCAGTGAGAAAGCCAAGCGAATTTTGGAGGACGTCGAACATACCAGGTAAGCAGTCTTTTAACAAGAAAATCCACTATTCTTTTTCCTGTATCTAAGTTGAAAATTACGTAATACTCAACAGAAAATAGACATGGACAATATCGTTGTGACCAAAGCCCCCGAAACAAAGGATCCTTGCTGACAAGCAGGGGCGGCGCTACAGGGGGGGGGGGCAGGGGGGCGGCCGCCCCCTATCATTTTTCAAGCGAGCAAAAAAAAAAAAAAAAAAAAAGAGGAAGAAGGGGGAAAAAAGGAGAAAGAGAAGGGGAAATGGAGAAGAGAAGGCTAGGCCATGCAATTATGACATAACTGTTATAGTCCTATTTTTTTATTTCAAGACCCTCGACGTGCGACGTTGCTATACGAGTCATTTTGCCCCCCCCCCCTATTTAAATACCCTGGCGCCGCCCCTGCCCTGCTGACAAGGCATATGTGGCCAAACATGCACATCTGTACCTACATATTTAGCTACGCCTAAAGGAAAGTTTGAACTAACCAATATTCGAGCAAATGCCAACCCGGATGCCAACCCATATTCGATATACCAGGCAGCGACTTGGTCTGTTGTTATTTTTATGATTTTAAAATTTATGACAAAATTATAATGTCAGTATGATAAATTGTCATTTAGTTTTATTTTGCTAGCTCGCAATATTTGGAAATTGTTGGAATGTGAATAATCGGCCGAAAGACGTCAGCGCCCCTTGGCGATGCCATGTACATTATGTATGGTGACAAGCTGAAATTTGTTTTTATCTCATACGGCAGAAAAAATCTTGCTCGAGTGCGCATCTACTTTGAGGAACTAAACTACGAGCAGATGATTCAGAAACCAAAGTACACAGTAAGTTTTATTGGTTCTAGAATTTAACTGGAATTTGATGGTTGTAATTCACTATGTTTAATATTTTGTTTCTTTGTACCCATTTCGTCTTTACCGCGATAGGTAAACATATATAATGTACATCAACCGGTATTCTCTGGTATTTATTGTTGAGTAGATTGTATTCATATCACATGTTCTTATATTAGAATCAGGAAACATATTTACAAAATTAATCTAAACTGTAATAAATAATAAAGTCACAAGACATTGAGCTTAAAATGGAAAGGGGAATGCTAGAAAATGTCGATAAAAGTACAATGAATTGATGAAGGAGAATAGACGATGTAAAAAGGAAAAAAATGATGATGAAGACGAATAAAAAGAAGAGGAAAAGGAAGAAGGAGGAGAAGAAGAAGAAGCAGAAGAAGAAAGAGAAAAACGAAGAAGAAGAAGAAGAAAAGAAGAAGAAGAAGAAGAAGGAGAAAGAGAAGAAGAAGAAAAAAAAAACAGATTAAAAAGAAACAGGCCTACACGACTTCCATTTCGTCTGCTTTTTTGAATACTTAATTCTTCTTTTTTCCCATCTCCAGATCGAGAGTTTGCTTGGCGGCATCGGAGGTCTTCTTGGTCTCTACATCGGGTTCTCCGTGATCACGATCTGTGAAGTCGCTGTCCTGGTCGTTGACCTCGTGAAATTCCCCTTTCGGAAGGCGTACACCCGCGACAAAGTCGTTCCCGTTGATTTTAAGAACTGATTTGAATAATATTATGATTGATATGAAAATTTATGCTAAATCACATGTGCTGAAGCACACATCCCTGCCACAGCATTAACGTCCTTTTGCAAGACATTAATCTACATTTGCCACACTCGACCCAGGTGAGACAAATGGGTACCTGACAGGATTATTGCTCTGATAATGGTTGCCGGAGATAAAGTCGGGGTAATAATTTCCAAAGCTCTTTGGAAGCGGATAGGGACGTTATAACATGATGTGACATGCGCTATACAAGAACGGAATATTGTATAGCGATAAGCAAGTTCATTGGAAAAGCTTCTGCCCTGCAAGTGATATCTGCTACTCATCAAAAGGCAAAATGCGTGAAGTCAGAGGAGTATCAATAGCAGGGGCGTTGATTTAAGGGGTGGCGGGTTGTGACAACCCCCATTCAAAATGTTCTGTCGGCAAATCTGAATTTTGACTTCTGAAAGCCTTGTCTTCAAATCGCAAAATTGATGAAACATTCTGTTCTTTCCTTGTTTTACTTGTTGCAAAATAATTCAGCTAACTTGTCAGCCAATTTGGTTTGGTGTCCTCTCCCTCCCGTTCAAATTGATCTCTAGCGATGCCCCTGGTCATAGTGGAAAACTTCATCATTCAGACTTCAACACTCATTTGACAAAGAATATATGTTTACCTGCGTACACTGTAAAAAATAACTGTAAAACTACAGGTGTTTTGGCCCTTGAAATTACAAGTTATTGCGGTTATTTCAATTCTACAGTCTTTTCCCTGCAAAACAACAGCAAGTTTGTTGGTTTACCGGAAATAAGCATATATTTACAATCGCCCAACAAACTTCCTGTTGTTTACAGGAAAAAGATTGTAATTTTATGTCGGGCGATTGTAAATATATGCTGATTTCCGGTTTAAAAAAAAAAACTGTGGAAAAACGGGCATTCCCGGCATCCTGACTGCCAGGAAATTTCCCGTGAAAAAACAGCAAATTTTTTTTTAGTGTACGTGCGTAAACGTGCTAGAAAACAATTTCAGCAACAAGACTTCAGTTTTGTTCCAACTTTAAAAAAAATCAAAATGCAATGTGAATAATGAACAATTATCTATATAAAATTCTAAGTTTTTTTTGTTTTTTTGTTTTTTGTTATCTATTTTGTGACAAAAGATTGGTTGGACCTAATACTATTGTGAAGTAGTTTTGTGCAATCAAATTTCAGTATCATTAAATTAATTTCCAGATTTTGGTAGTTCATGTTTGGGCATTTGTAGCTTCCTCCACACAACTTCAGTTTGTTATTTCTCAAAGCTTATATTCTGATATCACATCAATATGTTATTGACCAATATATAAAGCGATATGAATTTGGCCAATATGATGGCAACATTGAATCCATCATTTTGGAAATAAGTCTCCATAGTTAATGATGAGATATTCTTTTAACCCTTTCAAGACAATTGACCACATTTTGTGGTTTGGCTCAATAACTTTTGATTCAGAGCTCTAAAAAAATATACCAGATACATGAGTAGAAAGAGCAAAAATTTCTGCACATACTATGTCCATATTTGTTGCGTGACCATATTGCATTTGATGCCAGGAATTAAAAAAACAAGAATAAGCTTTAAAATCCTTAAATTGGCAACACATTGCGAGGTTTAAAATCATTGTTTTTTATCAAAATTGGCAACTTTTAAAACTTTTTGACAAAATTCCCAACCATGTATATTGTTTCAAAGACATTACACCTTGTTAGAATCATGTAGCACTAAAAGAAAAATATTATAGTTGCCAATTTGAAGAGCAAAATGTGATCAATTTAGCACTTAAATAATTCCTGTCCTGAAAGGGTTAACATCGTCAACTTTGCGTTGAAATCATATAAGAATAGGAGGAAAAAATATTAAAAATAGATGTGAAATTGATGGGGGGGGGGGGGGGGGGGTTATGAGAGATGTGGAACAAATAAACATTTTAAAAAAATTGAACTTTGAACATCATATATCTGACCACTTAAAAAATTGTCTATGTACATTATTCGATATTATAACAATTACTACCCTCGGTCTTTCAGAGAGATTGGTTTCCGATGCTGAACTATATAAATAAATGAAAGATAAAATCTTCCTCTTTCAGAATTTTGTTTACTTCTTACATTAGCATCACATTCGTATGTTACATTAATAATATTGTCACGATTGCTGCATGGTTCTTAAATCATAAGTTTACCATCACTGGAATTGTAGACCTTATAAAAGCAATAAATGTACATGACTTTGCAATATAGGGCGGAGGGGTACAAAGAGGAAAGAGAGCATGGGGAGGAAGGGAACTTCAAGTCGCATAAGTAGAACTTTCCCTCATTTTGAATCAATTTTTCGGACCAAACTATGCAACACATGTGTTGTTTACCTTTCTTGAGTCGAATTTTGCATAAGTCGAACTATTTTTTGCCGTCCCATGCAGCATATTCGACTTATGCAAAGTTGTGTTTTCATTAGGAGAAGAGCTACAGAGGGAGAGAGAGAGAGAAAAAAAAAAAAGGGAAAAGGATAAATAGGTAGAGAAAGGGGGGGGGGGGAGAGAGAGAGAGAGAGAGAGAGAGAGAGAGAGAGATCATTATACGGGATTCTCAAATTTAAAGGGAAAATCCACCCTGATTAAAATTTGCTTTTAAAAAAAGCAAATAAATAAATAAATAAATAAATGAATAAACAGATCAGTGAAGGTTTGAACAAAATACGGTAAGAAATAAGAAAGTTATGGATTTTTGAAGTTGTAAGCAACCAAACACAAATTGGCAACTCAGCATACCCAGTGGCCTATCTTGCGAGCTCCTCTTGCATTTACCACGTACGTTTTATCTAAAGAAAAGATTCAAACATACACGCACCTTATGGCCCGTATTCTCGAAAGGCGCCTAACTTAAGCCACTGCCTAAGTGTGTAAATTTAGGCCACCGAATTATGGAGAGCCAAATGTCATCCTCTTTTAATCTTACAAAATCACAATAGTTCTGGGACTAAATGCAAATACAAAAACAGACACGATAGAATTGATTTCTGATGCTCATTTCGTGCCAGAAAATATTTTAGTTTCTTTATTTTGCTACATAAATATAGTAATTTATACGGGACCTAGGGGTTGACGAATAGCCTTCCATAAATCAGTGGTCTAAGTTAAGCCAGGCTTAACTTAAGCCACCTTCGAGAATACGGGCCATAATCATTGCTCATATTATGTTTTTTTGCAAAAAATCTGTATGAAACAAATTTATTCCTTCATCAGAAACTAAGAAATGAAAATTTATGAAATTTTCTGTACTGAGCAAACATTTCATTCACAAGAGGGCATTAAACTTTCATAATTGTCTGTTTGGAGCTAGAAGGGCATTAACTCTGTGTTAAAGTATATGAGTAACGGCCTTCTGACTCTCAACGGACGATATACCATGTATACAGCAAGGGCGTTAAGCTAAGGATTGAACAGGTTCAAAGTATCAATTGTTATCATTATATCTATTTGGAATGTCTGAATTGATATATAATTAGCAACAATTAGAAACAAACGCGTGATCTTCCCATCACTGTTTATCATGTAAAAAAAAAAAAGATTCATAATTGACCAGTGTGTTTAACCGGCTGTGCTCTATAACTTCGCATTGCTTATACAAAGATTACGTATCTACTTCTTAAACAGTCTTTTTTCAGCTTAATAAGTCACTTCTTATAATAACAGGGGAATATACTGCAAGAGAGATACGAAATCGGAAACGGACATCAATTCAGCCCTTGATTCTGCTATCTCTTTCAGGCTTTTCATCCATGAGATATTTGGCTCATTTTCTATGTACATTGAGTAATTCAGGTATCGAGTAACAATGATTTTGAAGGGTTTACAGCATGTACAGGCTGCGATCACGTTGATGGTCTGTCTGACGAAATTCTACACCACTATTGGCGCAACCGCTCCCGTGATCGGATGGCCGCAGGTAACCCTTCCCGACCCAGAAGGCACCGTCATCACCGGCATCACCGTGCAATACGACGAGCCCGACTATCTGAGGGTTAACAAAACAGTGGATGCCTACTTGGGGGTGCCTTACGCCGAGCCACCGGTCGGGCCACTTCGGTTTCAAGACCCCCAGCCGTACGCGTACAGAGGAGACTACAACGCGACGGCAGATCGAGATATGTGTCTGCAGATGATGGTTCTGGACTACCTCCCTGATCTACCTGGGAGTCCGATTGAGGGGCGTAAGATGGGAGAGGATTGTCTCTTCCTTAGTATCTACACTCCATCTCCTAAGGTAGGTGAAGACGGGGGGGGGGGGGGGGGGGGGGGAGAGCACAGGTCCCAATGTGTGTTTGCAGATGAGTGCTCTAGTGCATGTGCTACCTTCCTAATCTACCCGGGAGTCCGATTGAGGGGCGAAAGATGGAATACAAATGTCCTTTTGGGCCGGTTTACATTTTTAATGGTATCATTTTCCCAGAATTAATGAATAATAAGCAGGGGAAGGATGACGCTCTGCCCTTCAATATATAACTTAAGGTCCCGTGTAGTCTCAAAGTGTTCTTACATAGGCTCAATGCCTTCATCCCTGATCTGTAAAAATTGAATTGGATATTGGATTTTTTTATTTTTTTTCACCCCACCCCTTAATTAATTAATTTTTCCCCTTCTTCTTCTTTGGAAATTTCTACAAGAATTCTGTTAATTATTTCAAAAATCCAATTACGTGTTCCTGTTATATAAATATAAAATAATCACCTTGGACCCCATGGAAGAACAGTGATGTCCATGGGCATAGCTGAACTGGGTGTCCTTCCGATTTTCATTATCTTTGTTCTTCTTTTCTTTTACCTTGTATGATATATTCGTTTTGTATTTTATGTATATTTTGCTATTTATGTTCCTATGCTCATTTGTTTTTATTGTGAATTTCGGAGAATAAATAAATACACACACAAAAAAAAAACTTAGACAGGGGAACAAAATTATCATAACCCTCTGAAAATAATCATTAGATTTCTGGATCGGATCCTTTTCATTATAATAACAAAATGATACGTTTTGTTTATTCGAAATGATAATAGTTTTTGTGGATTACCATAGTTTACACATTTTACCTGACTGAAGAATATTGAAAAAGTTATTAAAAAAAAAACAAAAACAAAAACAAAAAAACACACCCAGTCGGCACACCATTTATCTTTCTGTTTCCAGCCCGCCACTGCAGCCCCCGTTCTGGTTTGGATACATGGTGGGGGATATTTAATTGGGGCGGGGTCGTCCTACTCCTACGACGGTGTCCCAATGGTGGCGATGTCCGACATCATCGTCGTCTCCGTCAACTACCGCCTCGGTGTATTTGGCTTTCTCACCACGGGTAAGATGATTTGACAGATAAGCCAGAGCTTTGTATAGCTCTTGAGTACTCGGCATGCCTCATGGTTGTTTAATATATATGAAACCTCTTGTTGGGGTTAATTTAAGCAAGCTAGTTCAACTTCTTATATTTTTTCATTTACGTCTTGGAATTTTTGGAAACCAAGAGACAACGCGTAAAAGAAATAAGGATGAAGTCTTTCTAATTAACGTATAAGATAACGGAGATATACACCACTTTCGGATTTAGGAAGGCACAACTGGCCCCGTGTCCCCCTTAGAACCAACAAGATATGCCCCCTTTGCAAATTTCATACCCCCTGATCAATTAACTTAAGAATTTATTTATGTAAAAATCCAGAACCCAGGATTTTGAAGATGGCCGGATTTTGTTTTTCTTCAAAACTAAAATAAGTCTTTTGTTTCATTTTCAGGAGACGATGTAGCACCTGGCAATTTTGGCATGAAAGATCAGATACTGGCGCTCAAATGGGTACAGGAAAACATAGAAGGTAAATGTACAAGTCTGCCACCATTAGCATCATTCAGACTGAAAGCGCAAAATTAATAAAAAAGATTTGATAATGGGAATTACTTTATCAAATGACATGTGACTTCAAATAATTATACGAGGAGAATAAGAACACCGATAAGAACAGATAAATTATTGTTATTGAAGAACTGATAAAAAAAAAATTATAAGTGCAAAACAAATATCATTTCCCTAAAAATTTTACAATTTTAGGAAAATCGGATGAATTGTCAGCGTTCCCTCGCCAAATCATTTTCATCAAGCACATAATCGAATGAGAATTAGACGTTTCATCATCTTTAGCAAAATCGCTTTGTTCCCTTGCGTTCAATGCCCTCATCATTTTGCCTTCACGATTAATATTGTCAAAACCAGGTATGGAGCATGTATTGACATATAGACCCTTGTAATGTTCTACCCCTATGTAGCTTTCGGAGGTGACCCAGATAGGGTGACGATAGCGGGGCAGAGTGCAGGAGGTGCAAGCGTGAGTCTTCATATGCTTTCTCCACTCTCAGAAGGCTTGTTCCATCGTGCCATCATGCAGGTAAACACCTACAGACTACACTTCCTATAATATATATTTTTTTAAATCTAGGGTTACATATAATAAAACTTTAAATTGAGAAATAATCTATAGTGTAAGGTGGGGCAGGCGACCGCACTCGATCGTTACACTCTTTATGGGTCTTTATGTGTCCTTCGCATGTCGCTCCTCACTTATGATAGTCAATCATCGGCCATTTAGAGCTTTTGTTTAGATGTCGGGCAAACGCCGTGATGGCATTTTTTTAGGTAGTAAAGACTCGATCGTTACGCTCCCTCACATGTCCTTCCTCACTTATCATGCTTATGATAATTAATCATCGCCATTTAAAGCTTCTCAAGTTCTTGAAATGTCGGGCAAACGTGAAGTTAGCATATAGGGGCAATCTTTGAGGTTATGAAGAATACTGTAAACAACGTTCCCCTAAAGTTTAGTACATAATTATGTAGAGAGTCTATTTAGTTCTGATCGCCCATGAATGATGTGAATCGAATCATTTACAAGTAAAATTATTCAGAACTTTAATACAGATTATCTGTCTTTTATCGTTTCTTTGTATTGATTAGGAAGGGCTATGGGTACCTAACCATAATAACCAGATTGATAAACTCAGACCTTTGTTGTGATCTCAAATCGCATTCATTGCATTTTGATATGTTTAGAGATTATGTTTGGAGTGGTAATGCAATATGCCCCTCTCAAAGTATTGCCCTATACTTTTTTTTTTAGAGCGGTAATGCAATAAGTCCATTCGCATGGAGTCCCATTGATGTATGCGTTGAAGATACTCTAGAGTTTGCGGCCTCTCTCAACTGCACTACGTCTGATAACCAGCACATGTTAGATTGCCTACAAGAGATCAGTGCTGATGTGCTCATACATGAGCAACGGGTGAGTCTACACAAGCTATATGAAGGTAGTACTTTTATTCATTTGGGTGTGAATAAACAAAATGACGAAAAGAACGGTCTTAGAATGGTCTGTCGTAATCCATGATAAATATATTCAACAAATTAGTGATACAAAACTGATAAAGACACCGCAGTCAGAAAATTCACCCAAATTAGAGGGTTATTTCAATTGTTGAAAGTCTTCATTGAATTGACTATCAGATTAACTCTATTTTAACTGGGCTATTTCAGACCAGGTTTTTACTGGGGGCCGGTGGGGGGGGGGGGGGGGGTCATTTTAAACCCCCTAAGATCTCGGAGACCGAAATTTTTGCTTGGAGGTACATTGAAGTATTAGCGACGCGTTCATGTTTTCATTTAAACCATCCAATGTTATATATGCAACTTATGCACATATTAATGACCAAAGTACGCTAATTTTTGCTAATTTTCCTAATTTTTAAAGAAAAACATAATAGAAAGTATTATATTGACTCAAAATGAATTACAGACATGGATAAGTTTGAGATTTAGGTATTTACTTTGTTTATTATGGTTTCCTCTATTTACATATTTACATAAGCATGCATGAAATTTGCATATATTGCTTATGTATTCCTTTGTTTTTCATTTCTTTTGTATTCTATTGTTCATATTCTTTATGTTTTGTATTATTTTGACAATGATATTAGATATGACAACCATAAAGGTAAAGAAAAAAATTATTATATGGGGAAAAATGGATTGCATTTCACAAGTTTCAGAACATGTCCATCCTATTGTACACACATGTATGGAAAAGTCACTGTTTTGGGATGACCTTTGGGATGACCTTTGACCCTTAATTGTCATGTGACCTTCTAATGCTTGGTCCGATCTTCGCTAATTTAGTGCCAAAAGTTGCGCAAGACTTCAAAAGAAAAAGTCATGAAAGGATAACTTGATATCTGCCGCGGTTCCGGAGTAGTCGCTAAATTATTACAGGGGAGGGGGGGGGGGTCAAATTGACCCCCCCCCCAGTACTGTAGGGTTAAAGGACCAGAAATCGAATGTCCGATGCATTTCCTTAGACAAGCACTTTCATTTACAGTTTTCTCTCACGATTCTGGTGTTAAATGAGTATATCTGACAGGATTTATTCCTTGAAATGCACTGTGCGCTGAAAACGCTAAATTCTGATTTTATGTTCTGGTAATCTTCGGCTCGTGCATGGTCGAAATCAAATAGATACATTTAACACTCGTTTCCCTTTATTTGCATCTTTTATGTTTTACAGTATGGAAGCGGTTACTATGCCAAACCCGTTGTCGATGGCGATTTCCTGCCGGATAAACCGATCGAACTGGTTAAGAGACACCAGTTCCAGGTCCTCCCAACGTTAATTGGAACAACCGAAGACGAAAGCGCCAATAGCGCCATGTACCGGTTCTTCCCCGCTTCCCTCTTCTCGCGACCATCCATGAATATTTCGTATTTCCGTAGCGTCTTACCGCAAAACATATGGTATGTGAATGACCCGATGGAGGTTGCCGCGGTCGAGCATTGGTACGTAGACTGGTCAATAGCCGACAACGAAACCGCGGATCAGCTCGACGCCTTTATCCGGATCTTGACGGATCAGACTTTCGCCTGCCCAACCGAGTACCTTGCTCGCGAACTGGAGTTGGCGGGTGTTGAGGTGTACCGCTACGAGATGACCCATGACCCATCGTGGTCGGTGTATGGGGGCGTACCCACATGGATGGGGGCGGCGCATGGGGAAGATGTCCAGTATGTGTTTGGCTGGGATTTGAATCCTTCACTGGAAGGCATCGTCGGACAGACAGACGAAGAAAAATTCATGTCCATTGAGTTCATGAGATATTGGTCAAACTTCGTTAAATCAGGGTAGGAGTTTGAAGTTAAGCAAGCAGCATTTATGAAAACTGATTACATAAAAATTGTATTATTAACCGATGAAAGCTGATCTATAGGTTTGAGAGTTTTGGTGAATTTTCTTAACTCGCAGAGCACAAAATGGCGCTAGATTTCCTAAGGTTTGTTGTTGTTGTTGTTGTTTTTTATTAGTTGTTGTTGCTTGATGGGTAATTTTAGGCACACTTGTCGGCTAGTTTGGTCCGGCATTCCCGCCCCTTCCCTTTTGCCTCATAATGATCTAGCGACGCCCCTGATGATGATGTTTACACTTTTCTTTATAGTGACCCTAATAAACCATTGACGAGCGGTACTTATCCTGAGTGGCCGAGTTACACCATGCCCGACCAAGAATACAAACAGTTGTCTCTGAATATGACCAATGGACGAGCGATGAGGGCGGCATCGTGTTCTTTCTGGATGAACCATTGGCCCGATCTTCACTACCTGACAGGTAAATGTGACATTCTGGCATTCCACACTTTGAAATCATATTATGATTAATTACACATGCATAACAGTAATATGAAAATAATTGACATGAATGAGTTGTTAGAAAGAATACACGCCCATAAATCTAAGGATAACGAAGTCCATGATTTTTCCAACAATTTTGATCTCGTTGTTAAAATGCTTCTATCACGTACAGAATACTTCAAAAAAGTCTGAATATTTTGTGTGAAATGTTTTGAACCATCATCACAATTAATGTTCATAAAATTTTGCTATTTTTTTTCCACATACATAGCGCCTCCTGATGAACTGTATGCAGACTGGCAGGATCAGTACGCAAGATGGCGTGATACTGATATGGTCGCCTGGACTACCGAGTTCGAAAGGTACAAAGAGAATAGTACATGCCCTGAAGCTGTACCTTAAAAACCTGGAACAAGGAAGTCGGAATAAGTTACCGGCATTGTTAAAGTACAATCAATAATAAATTGAAAAATTAATCAAAATGAAAATTATAGTTCCTGTCTTAGTTTTATGGATAAAATTATTGCAGCTGATTCTTAACTGAAATAATAATATATCCTCCTCTCCCAACATGTTATCATTTCTGTCATTCTTTTTATCTCTGCCAGTTTGTATTTTCCTTCATCACTCTCATGTATATCCATTTCATTCCATTCCTCTCTTTCGTATCCTCTCTTTTCACAAGAACATATTATGCCTTTTTATGTCTTTTATCTATCTCCGCTCTGGCACTCTGCAGTTTTTCTTTCTCTGTCTTTCTGCAGGTTTGTATCTTTTCATCTTTCGGTTTCCCCTCATATCTCATCTAATACTTTCTCCTTTACATCTTCTCACCATCTTCTATTTTTTTTTATCCTCTCCTTCTACATAACTGCGTATTTCTATTAAACCCCTTAATGTCTTTCCCTTACTCTCTTTTCTGTTCCGTTTTTCCTTCCACTTTCTTCTCTTTACATTCTGCATCATCCGTTATCTATTTCCCTCTCTTTCTCTCTTCTCCCCTCTCTGTCAGCTCTTAGCAACTCGTAGTTTATCCTACCACATCTTATTCAACAATAAATAAACACATTCTGACTGACTAATTTTTTGTTTGTGTTTTATTTTTGTTGAAAAACCCTCACACATGTCCAGGCTATAAAGAAATAGTAAGCACTATTCTTATTAGTATTAGATTAGAACATGATAATGTATTCTAAAGTTTAAGACATGTTTACATATAATTCAAATACACAAAATAAGCATTTAAGATATTTTACATAAAATGGTCATGTTACTTACCTAAACGACATACTGAACAAAGTCTCAGTTTAAAATAAACCCAACAGACAAAGGCTAGTATGAAAAAAATAACGAGTCATCCAAATGCCTGACACATTACGTATGCGTGAATAGTGTGTCTAAAACCGATTTATGTATTTTTTGTTATAGTCATTTGAATTAGTTTTGAAAAAAAAAAAAGATGATTTTCCAAATAGTATCCTTCAAAAAAAAATTTTTACAAAATGAAAAATCTAACTTTGTATTACAATCCAAATAATAGTATTACAGCTGCAACATTAATAGTACTATATGAGATAAAGATTATTTCTTTTTCAACCAAATCTTCCATTACAAATTGATGTTTTTCTGACTCATAGGCTTGCTAACTCTGAATTTCAGGTTTGTGAAGAAAGTACATGTAAGAAAATTATTTACCACTGACAATATTAATGTGGTACTTAGTTATGAACAAGTGCACACATATCTTGAGAATAATATTTTCAAAACATAAGGTTTCTGCAATTCTACTGAGAACTTTCTTTCAGTAATTACACTAAGAAAATAAAGGGGAAAATGGGTAGACCTTGCGTAGAGCTTGCACATGCTCAGGGTTGGCATATTTCCCGCTTCGGAGGCTTATTTCCCGGACGCCGGGAAATAAGCGGTATTTACCGGTATTTACCGCTTTTTACTGGTATTTACCGCTTTTTACCGGGAAATACCGGGAAATATATATTTTTCCACTCAAGATGTGGGTCTTGCCAGTGAAAAAAATAAGCGGGGGCTAAGGGCGATTAGCCCCCAAAACTCTTGAAAAAGCCACCGTAAATGGAAAAAGAGCCACCGTCAAATAATATTTCTGCCCATGGGTTGTAGTGCATTAAAACCTCTGAACACAATAGGTGGACTTCTAAGTAGCCGTCATGAAAGAAATTTTAATTTTTACAAGTTGGGTCTTGCCAGTGCGTAATTCGTTATATGTCACGACCGTGCAATATAACGTGTTATATTTCCCGCTCTGGTGTGTTCTATTTGTGTGTGTGGGTGTGTGTGTGTGTGTGTTTTTGTGTGTGTATATTTTGTGTACAAACTCCCATAGGCAGAGATCAATAACGATACAAATTAATTGATAATACGGAGTTCGTTGCACTTTATCAATGAATGCTGAAATGTAGAGTTTCATGAGTTCCGATCCCACAAGCAGTTTCCCATTTTCTATAATGCATAGTACATGATCATTTTCGTCAAATTATACCGTAAAATGTGCATCCATAGATAAAGAATTTCTCTCGTGCACTATATATACATGTTCACCTCGGCCTACAGCCTCCGTGACATATAATGCTTGAGAAATTCTAAAGCAATTGATTCACATATTACGGTATATTCAACTCAAGAGCATGCACTGTATGTATAATATAATTCATATTCTGAGCTTTATTCACAATTGAAAACAAAAATCATATTGTAATGAGATACATGTAAAAAGTTTAACCCCTGGAGAAATGAATTTGAGTTTGTGTATGTGTGTTGTACATGTATGTGTGTTTGGGTGTGTACATGTATGCAGTGTGGATTTAATAAATTTGTTTGTGTGTTTCTGCTATGAGTGTTGTGCTGCTAATTATTTCAGAACAATATTTTCAGTTGTTGAGGCTAAAAACAAGTCAAATTATTAATAAATAAAGAATTAAAATCATATTTCCCGTTTTTTACAAATTTCCCGGACGCCCATCATATTTACCGGACGGTATTTACCGGTATTTACCGCCGGTAATTACCGCCACCGGTATTTACCGCCCAACCCTGACCATGCTGGGGGGGGGGGGGGGGGGGGGGGGGGGGGGCTCTAGGAAAAGCAATTTTGCCGAGGCTGAAAGGGTGTTAACTCATACTCTTACAGAGTTAATGCCCTTCTGGCTCTCAACATACATATAAGGTTATGGAGAGGGCTAACATGTATTGAGAATGCTAAAGCTGACTACGTGGAAATAAAAAATACATTTAAGACATTACACGTATGTTGTTCTAATACTACATCATTCAATATGTTATTAGACTATTAGACTACAATGTAAGTGCGTAGTAATAAACACTGGAATGAAAGAACTATCAAAATGATAAAAATAAAAGCACACATGTGAAAGACAAAATGAACATTATGTAGATCAAGCTTCTAACCCTTCAAAAATAGTCTACAACTACAAGTGTATATACATTGTATACGTGTGTTAAATACAGCACCTTGGTTGTTTCATGGTACATGTACATGCATGAATTTATTCAACTTTTCTTCACTGAAGTATTGCAAAAGCAAGATATTACAGATGACTGCCATGTTAAATGAGCAGTTGAACAATGTTTAGTATATTCAAGAGAAATACGAAAACAATGCCTTAATCACACATGAATTTCATCTCTTGAGAAAGCATTCTTTCAATGTTTGTGCCCATTGGTTATTTTTTTCTGTATATTTAGGACTGATAATGCATCATTCATGCGGCTCCGAAAATGTTAACACCTTTAAATCCTGTCTATTATACAGGTGTATGATTGGAATTCCTCTTACCAATCAGCAGATTAGAGAATAACAATGTACCATTGATTTGGCACGTCTGCTGATCTCATACATTGTGTAAGAGATATGTGGATATTTGTGTACTGTGTGTCCAGTCATGCATTTCCCTGTCAAGGAAATCTGTTGATTTGCATAGAACTAGGACAATAGATCTTTCACAATTTAGCCATTCGACCAGGAACTACGCATTACGAAACAGAGAATAAAACTAGAGATCAATGACTCACAACAATCATGCTCATAATACTGGCCTCTCCTTTTTCCTTTTTAATTTTAGCTTCCCATTGGAATGCTAGGACACAAAAAAAAAAGAAAAAAAAAAAAAAAAAAAAAAAAAGAGAACAAATTGAAGGACCACATCTGTACTAAAGACCACATCTGTTACTCAAACCAAACCTCAGAAAACCGAGAACAGGTATATACTTCCAAAAACGGCGTATGAATATAGAGCCCTCATTATTTCGGTTCGAGGCAGTGTGTACAATAGGCATGGGGAAAATCTTGCAAAGTCAACCAGCCAACAATATATATATATTTTTACAAATAATGCTGCATGTCAATTACCTTCAAAATCCTTGAATGATTCGTCATGGGAAATGACTTTAAAATGACTTTCAAATGACAAACATTTGAAATAAATATATCCACAACATTATTTTTAAAAATATTATATTATCAACAGCAGGTCAACATTGCAGGATTTTCCCCATGCCCTTTTACACACTGTCTCGCACTGAACGATGAGGGCTCTATATTCATCTTGCTCTATACGCCATTTTCAGAGTATATATACCTGTGCTCGGTTTTCCAAATTTGGGTCGGACTGTCTGTAGTAGGTTCAACCTTCCACAGCGAAATTGAGGAATATTTCGAGGCAAAATCAAGAACACAATGTATTCTTTTATGCTTTTTGACACAAACTGTAGGTTGTCAGAAAAAGAGAGGAATCTAGGGTCAATGTAGGAATCATTTCTCCAAAGTATGAATGGTTGACGGCTACATGTGTGCAATGTTAATGACAGTTAAACCTCAAATGGAGTTGCTCTATAGGGGTTTCAAATCATCCTTTGAATCATAAAACTATCGACCATGAAATTGAAAACGTCTCTGTCAACCACACCCGCACACCTAAATCAATACGGTTGATGACGTCATGTTTGCCTTTTCACTTTCAAGCTTACAGATAACATGAATCCAATTGTTGCTTAGGGCCATTAATTACAACTGCTTTCTGAATAAACACAAATCATAGCATACAAGAGGAAGACAAATGATTATGTGCATTACCCTTTAGTGTGCATGTTATTACACTGCAGAGCACCTAAACTACTAAAAGCAAAGTCAAGGTATCACCATATAAAGTCTACCATTTAAAGTAAATTCACATAGTCAATATATGCTTTTCCTTTTCGATGAATATACATAAACCAAAAATTTACAAATTGTAAAGGTAGTTAAAACACAATATGTTATTGTAATTAAGAAAAAGAAATATGGTAAAGTACTTAACAACTTATATATAAAGGTAGTGAAGAAAATCAAATGTACAGGTTCGAACACTTATTCTCCAAACTACTGCACTAAATTGTGTTGAAGGCGAATTTTTCTTCTATTCTACCAGCTTTTCCTTGTGAAAGTCAATTTCATATATATACATTCAGGCCAGATTCATTCAGATATTTTTTTAAATACAATTTTAAAAAATTAATATTGCCTTTTCAAGTAACATCTTTCAACATTCAGACGTTTAAAATCTATCTTCATTAGTAAGGCACATAGTTATGTACATGTGTATGTATGAAAAAAGGGTGACTTTTGAAAATGGAAATTTCTGCTGACTGAATTATTATGTACTTGCTTTGAATATTTTGTTACAGAAATGCATTGCCACCACGACAGGGAAGTTACATGTACAAAACAAGTATAATAGCACAGTTCCATTTTATCAATTTTGGAGGAAAAAAAAATCCCCTCATGATGACAAGCAAATTATATATCCATGTTATCTAAAAGTTAGTAGCTTTGCAGCCTGTGCTGTATAAAAGTATTATTATCAATATTATCAGAATAATTATTTGAATGAAACAACCACAAAAATTTCAATTCTGAAAAATATGAGGTCCTTGACGTAAAAAAACAAGCATCCATCTACTAGTAAAGAGTACTACATGGAGCTGGTACATATATGTGCATATCATTTTGTCTTTTTCCACTAACTGCAATTTTTTGTTGTTGATTGTTTATCTGTTTAATGTTTTTTTCCAACAGAAATACGTGTAACTACAAAATAAATACTATCAAGAAGACGAAATAAAAGTGACAAAAGTACAGCCTAAATTCAATTTCAGTATAAAATGAATCTGAATGACTTGGTTCAAGGTGAAAGCATGTACTGATACTTACGGCAGTAAAAACAAGTTTCTGTGGACTTATAAATATCATATTTTCATGTAAATTGGGAATA
Source organism: Heliocidaris tuberculata (assembly GCA_025618425.1). Classification (NCBI taxonomy): domain Eukaryota; kingdom Metazoa; phylum Echinodermata; class Echinoidea; order Camarodonta; family Echinometridae; genus Heliocidaris; species Heliocidaris tuberculata. The sequence goes on from CM046839.1 coordinate 17,573,175, forward strand.
AGAAAATAATAAAAATAAAAGAAAAATAAATAAAAAAAAGAAAAATAATACAAAATTTATTGTAATGCTAATAATGGATTAGTACAAATATCAGGGTTTGTGTTTATTACCAAAAATAAAAAAAGAATTAAAAAAAACACCCCTAAATATGAAATGATTTCTTGAAATATATAACCATTCCAAAACCATTCTACTCTCGTGGCAAAATGAAAAAGAATATGGAAATACAACTTTTTCTTGCATCATTTGACAGCATTATTTCATCTTGAAGTACGATCTTCCATATCTCATGAAGATATGGCAAAAATACATATAATTCCGAGTGTTGCATGTAACTATACACATATCCATGTTGCTTTAAGCATAACATCAAAACAATCGCTTTTCAAAAGATTCAACTCCAGGTACTCCAGTATGTAAAGTTTTAGAAAATAGATTTTCTCTTTTTTTGTGTTGGGAGTGGGGGAGGAAATAGAGTCTTTGTACCAACTGAAAGCAATGAGTAGCATGCTAAAGTTTCAAAGTTATGCTCATTAAGGTATGAATACAATTTTGTTTTATTGCCCATAACACAACATAATAGATTTGTTAAATATTTCAGAGTTCAACTTTGAGATGTTAAGAGGTGTTGTTTTCTTTATTCTTCTCACCTACCACCTTTTGTTTTTCTCTCTTTACTCAATTTTTTCCTTGATTTTAAGACAGTGAGGTAGACTAGTAGTAGACAGAGGAAGACAGGACATATGGACGAAAACAGCGAAACAATTACTTTACAACACTTCTAAAAATCTATCTTTTTCTTTGAGAGTGGAAAGGCTTAAGGGTGAAGGGAATACTTGACTGCATGCACTATGCAGACACTAGGAAAGCAAGCAAGCAAGCAAAAAAAATATATATGTACATGTATATTGACATTTATATTAGTAATATCATCTCAATACATGCCCACTTGAAGTTTAGTGATAAAGAAAAAAAAAAATCATAAACATGATTTACCAATCTAGCAAAAATGGGTCAAATCAGTATGATCTATTCACATCTGATTCTAACTTTAAAGAAAGACTATGAATAACAAAATTTAAGTTCAGATTACTTTGTCTTCTTTTGCATGAATTAAAGAACTTCTCATGCTGATTCTGGACATGATATATTCTCAGACATTTCAAATTGCATGGAACATTGACCCGAAAAGAGAGCACGGAGGGTAAAAGTATGAGCGATGCGTGTCACTATTGAAGTTCAAAATTTGACAAGCATGGCCTGGGCATGAACTCTTTCTCGAAGTGGGTCATGCAGTGCGCAAAATTTTGCCACCTTGCAGTTATAATGTCAACCCTGTATTCAGCATTTTAATGAGGGTGACTCTATGCCATAAACTATGAAAGACATCCCAGATAAATCAAATTTCATGCATTCATGAAAAAAATATCACTCCGCAGCAAAGTTCAGTCCTGCTCCTGCTAACTGTATATACATGTAGACTGCCTGAGGCTTTACTACTATTAGTGTGCTACCTACACCAATGATTTGACAATGCCTGGAGTACAATAGTATTGGAAGGGTTAATAGTTCATGGCTAGAGATTCAAGCAAATCTGAATATGTCTCAGAAATGTCTTTCAGGATTCACCTGACACTAAGCATGAAGAAATGATCCAGAAAATATCACTCAAAAAAATATCTGTCTTCAAGACTGCTAAGAATATATCCATAAACTTTTTTTGTTTTGTTTTTTCTGGCAGTGTGGGAAGAATTATATCTAGTATTCCTCTTTACTTTCAAAATTTGGCTGGCAATACTTTTGTATAAATTTAATTTATTCAACCAAATACTTAAACTAAATACACTTTCCATATGGAGTACTGTCACATTTAAATCAAGGCTATTTTGCTATGTATTGTAGAGCAATGATGTATGAAAACCTGCTAAATATCAAACCTTTGGTACAAATTGAAAAAAGAAAGACCTATTTTCTTTCGATTCTAATTGATAGATACAGTAAGTCTGACTCATTGGTATAATGACATGCACTTATATACTCATTTCTTCACTTGAAGAGACTGTCAATTGCACACTCTGTTAAATGGTTTAAAATGGACTGAAGTCCTTTTCCACAGCAACACACTGTTTTCAAACAGAACCAAACTTGGGAATCCCCCTAGATCGTGAAAGACGCTAGCTACATTTGCTACTACATGTACTACAGGTTCGAGTATCTGTTCTGCTTTCGTGGTTCAGATGCTCAAGAATTACACTTCTCGATATTCCCTTTAAACATGAAAAAGAAAATATTGCAAGTGGAATATAATATTTCCTTTTCCCTCTTGGTTAGATAATGTCATAAAAAATACAAATACAAATTTTTTTTTAGCTTCAAAGCCAGGCAACAAGACTGAGTGTGCTAATTACTAATAACGGCAAACTTATCCTCACGTCGATGGCTGGAGAATTCACATAGTTATTGCAGAGATTGCTGCTACAGCAGTATTTGCATGCACCGTAATGCTGGCTGAGACAATTGCTGGAGCCATCACAGTTAGCCTCGCAGCCTCGTTTCACGTTCCAGTAATTATCGAGATGGTTTCCTCCTGACTGGAACATTGATGTCTGAGAAAGAAGAGAAAAAAAAAAGCTTAAATCCGATATATTGGTTCAAATTGAACATATGCTATTCAACTCTTCTTTTCCTGCTTGTATTTGAGTCAAGTCTGGTTGAAATATGTTAGAAGTGACATGAAAGTTGTAACATAAATTTTACAAAAAAGGGTGTTTAAAATATGATCTATTCAACAATCACCTAACAGATATTAATATAAAAATATAAAAAAAAATATTCTCATATAAATTTACAATATGAGGGATTTCTGTAAGAAATATTCAAATGCCCAATGCTGTATCAGCTGAAAAGTTTTATATATTTTAGTATGTAACAAGTCTACAAGAACAATAGAAGTTATTGCCATTTTAATTGACTGCCAATCAATATGTGATTCATCTACAAGGCTGTTCACACAAAAGTCTGCATAATCACATAGCATCAAATAGTAAAAACACACACCCACACACACACACACAAAACAACCCAATACAAATCCTGGATTGATGCAAACTAAAATAATAAATATATATATACACATTAGATCATATCCATCGCTCTGTAACTACCCCTGAGCAGTGGCGCAAATCCATTTTGAAATTTTTTTTGGGGGGGGACATTCACCTCCAAAATTCTCTGACAAGCGAAAAAAAAAAAAAAAAAAAAAAAAAAAAAAAAAAGATTATTCAAAAAGGTGGGGGGGGGGGGGGACATTCGCCTCCAAAATTCTCTGACAAGCAAAAAAAAAAAAAAAGGTTATTCAAAAGGTGGGGGGGGGGGGGGACATGTCCCCCTGTCCCCCCCTGGATTTGCGCCCATGCCCCTGAGCCTCCCTCCCTCCCCCCAAATAATTTTCATTAAAAAAAAAAAAATTGTTGCTTATTCTCCATGATTTTGTACTTACAAAGCAAGCATGTTCACATTCCACAGTCGGCAGCGTCTCTGAAGCATTCCAGCATGCCGAGCCGACGGGGGAATCGACCTGCTCACACTGGTAACAGGTCACCACTTCGGCTCTTATCCTCTCCACAGCTGATAATGATGAGACATAAAAACAAAACCATTCAAATGAATGTACATTTTAAGAGTTAAATCAGAATTTGAGTTCGAGTGATAATGGAATTCCATTTAGAGAGAGAATCTTGCTGAAAGTATTTGATGAATTGTTCATCAAACAGTGAGTTGTTTATACCAGTAAAGTATATATATATGAACAGTGGTGCAAATCCATTTTGAAATTTTTTTTTTTTTTTGTTGAGGGGGGGGGCATTCACCTCCAAAATTCTCTGACAAGCAAAAAAAAAAACAAAAAAAGAAAAAACAAAAGTTATTCAAAAAGGTGAGGGGGGGGGGGGACATTTGCCTCCAAATTCTCTAACAAGCAAAAAAACAAAAAAAAACAAAAAAACAAGAAATAGGTTATTCAAAAGGTTGGGGGGGACACGACAAGCAAAAAAAAAAAAAAACTTTATTCAAAAAGGCCCCCCCCCCCCGGATTTGCGCCCATGTATATCAAAAGGAAAAAAAAAAAAGAAAAAGAAAACTTACTGGAAATCACATTAACTGAAAAGAGAAAATTAAATCTCACAACTGCTGTGTCAGGATGACTATTGAGACCTGTACATCATCCACATAAATCACTTTCTGAAAAGCACCCTAAACGGGGACAGCAGTAGGAGTAGTTTTGATACCAAAAAAAGGGAAACCCGTCTAACATCTCTGATTTTTATACCCTTAACAGCGATTTCCGCGGATCTTCTTCTTATCACCTTGAATTTGATACCCTTTTTCTTGATTTTTGCTGTTTTTGATACCCGAAACGAATAACCCGGGTTATGCGCCTCATGCTGAAAAAGTACCTTTTTTATCGCGTTTTCATGTACGCGGATGATGTACAGGTCTCCATGAGACTTGCCCCCTCAGAGCAATTATATATTCTACAAAAATCACTTAAATGAAGTTATGAACATTCAGCGCAAGTTATATCTGTGTAAGAATTTATTACCTGTCATTACTAGAACTCAAGATTACCTTTAAGACCAGAGTCACAAAAAATTGAAAATTTTAATTGCACGTTTATTACTATCAATCTTTAGCCCAAGGGTACATCACAATTTCAGCTGTAACTTGTTTAAAAAAGATCATTTTTAAAACTTTTGTTTTTGTTGTTGACATCTTGGGCAAAAGTGGTATGGACAGCAAAATCAATAAAAACAAAAACAAAAACTAAACCAAACAAAACAAAACAGAGAAACTTTTCTTCAATAAAATGGCGAGTATACTCTACATGTATGTGGCAATCAAATGTGTAACAAAATGTGTTTTAATGAAATACCATACATGCACTTACCAAGTACTAGCACTATAAGTATTACAAAATTAATTGTTCCCTTCATGTTGGCTGGTGTAATTCCTTCAACAGCTGTAGTAATTCTGAAAAAAAAAAAAGAATGAGAAGAAATAATCTGCAGTCAATTTAAAAATTTGGCAGGCAAGTTACCCTGGCATTTTCAAATTGGGTTATATAGTACTAAGGAATTGAAGTAGGAGATAACTGTAGGAAAATACAAATTACACAAGATACAAATGACAGAAAAAGATAAACAACACTAACGGCAAATGTTGCAATGTTTGAAGGATTTATTAGCTTGAGGAAGATTCAAGCCTTTGACATTGTTCTTCATTTCTGACTATGTTCAACTATGATGATATTCAAATAGACCCTAGTATTAGTAACATAATGAATTTTTGGGGTCTTTCTTTCCTTATATTTTCTTGTTCTTCTCCTTTCCTCTTTCTATCTTTCCTTATGTTATTCTTTGTTCTTCTCCTTTCATATATATTTCTCTTTCCCCGTTATTCTTTGAATTTTATTTCATATCTCTTTATATCCTTCATGTTATTATTTTTCTCTTTCATTTCTATCTTTACATACATACATACATATTGGTATTTATATAGCGCCTTCCCACAAAACCATGCTCAAGGCTTTCCTTGTTATTATTTGTATTTTATTTCATTTTTATCTTCCCTTAGATTTATGTTATTCTTTCCTTGTTTTGTTTCTTCTTTCATTTTATTTTCTTTCTTTCCATGTTGTTTTCCCTTCTATCGTCTTTTCCTCTCTTTCTTCGTCATTCTTTGTTTTCATCCTTCTTTAATCTGCTTTTTCTATACTTTCTTGTTATTCTTTGTTTCTATCTGTTATGTCTATCTTTATATTATGTTCTTTTCCTTCTCTTATCTTCTCTTTCTCACATTTTTCTTATGCCTGGATTTCTGTATATTATGCTATCACCTTCTATTTCTATCATTTCCCTAGACCGAAAATTCTGTCTCTCGTTCGCTAGCCTCTTATTTGGGTAGGGTCTGCTCTTCACTTAGAGACAGAAGCGGGCCTATCAATCTGATGTGCAAACCAACTACACACCGATGTGTAGTTGGAAAAATCGCTATAATCTTATTTTTCCTCATGCATACAAGTATAGATCTCTATGATTAAATTGATTAGGTCTACGAACAAGAGACAGAATTTTCAGTCTACATGGACCATGGTTATTATATTCTTATAGAAGACCAGTTAGAAAGCTTGATTAAACTTATAAGATGGCACAGCTTTATTAAGGTACTGTGCAGGCAGACATCTTTGTAGTCAAGTATCCATGTGCAGGTATCATACAAGTACTCATTGTTTCATAACTGACCTGTCATGAGTCATGGGTTACAGGTCATTCTATATTTAGCTATACATGCTAGTCTGTATTTGCAGACTCTGTTAACTAGCTATCACTACACCTCCCTTTCTTTAAAAGAGGTTTACATATACATATATATAAAACTTCTTAAACTCTAAAGAGTGACAGGGTGGACTACCTGTACACTCGCGACTGTACTAGGGGATTATTCTGCCCCTTAAAGCTGGAGTACTGTCGCTTTCAAATATATAACTTATTATACGACAGTCCATATGTTTCAGGTTGCGATTCGCGATACTGGAATTCTGCGTTGAAGTTGAGTGATATCTGTTGATTCTTGAAATCAAAGTGACCGATTAAATCCGGTTATACTGATAAACTATAACATGCAAATACATATCATGCTCATGCAATCCTGCAGTTATGTTTTAGAGTCCAAGTTTAACTCTATAAACTATTAACTATTTACAAAAAGCGAAAGTCTTTCTCTGTTGTTCGCTTTCAGTTATAATTTACAAGTTCAAGCGATCTGGTGGTTTAACAATTCGTCCGCTTCTGGTTGTTTTGGTTGATGACGTAGTTGCGCTTTCATCTGATACTGGTTGCTCTGTAGCTTCTGCGCTGTCATCTAGCTCGAAGTCCTGCGTTGGTAGTGGAATAGACTCGGCTCGTTGTTGACGTGGGACTGGCCTGAGCCCTGAGGTGATGTCTGTTTCTGCGACGTATCTCGCCTGTTTCTGTCTCGACCTGGTGTGATCTGTTTCGATTTTGGACAGACCTGATGATACCATGTTTCGACCAGGTGTTGGTTTTCATGTCTTGGAGTATGACATGATCTCCAGGCTTCAGCTTTGACAAGTCTCGAGCATGTTTGTCAAATTGCTCTTTTTGCTTCACCTTCCCCTCACTGATCGAGTATCGATCCATTGGTTGTCGAGTAAATTGTCAAGCATGGGGAGATTTGACCTAAGTCGACGATTGTAGAGGAGTTCTGCCGGAGATTTTCCACATGCTAGTGGTGAACTTCGATAGACTTGTAGAGCCCTGTGGATATCTTGTCCACTGTGCTGTGACTTCTTTATGAGATTTTTGACAATCTTCACAGCATTATCTGCGAGGCCATTGGATTGTGGATAATGTGGACTCGACATCGTATGGTGAAAATCCATTCTTTTGCAAAGCTCTGGAACTCTTGGCTTGCAAATTGAGGACCATCATCCAACATCAGTTCACATGGTGTTCCATGACGAGCAAAGACTGCTTTCATGTGGTTGATCACGGCCTTGCTACTAGTTGAAGTCATAGTACACACTTCAGTGAACTGGGAATAGTAGTCGACGATGACCATGTACTCTCTATTGTTCAGTGTGAACAGATCAACAGCAACTTTTACCCATGGGCGGTTTGGCACAGCATGAGGATGTAGACTTTCAGCCTGCTGTTTTGGTTTGTACATCAGGCATGAAGTACAACTTTGGACCATTTCAGCTATGTCTGTTTTGATTCTGGGCCAATAGATGACTTTTCTAGCACGTTTCTTACACTTCTCAATGCCTAAGTGTCCTTCATGGATTTTGTTTAGCATGAACTGTCTCATAGTAGTGGGAACAGCTATTTTGCTGCCTCTGAAGATGATGCCATCTGCTTCAGAGAGTTCATCTCTGATGTTCCAGTATTCTCTGACTCTAACTGGACATTGCTGCTTCGTTTCTGGCCACCCATCTCTGATGATGCCTAGCAGCTCTTGCAGTTGATCATCTTTCTTTGTCTCTTCGACAATGTGATTTCGTTTGTTTGATGTAACTGGCATGCTCTTGACAATAGCATCTACATAGACTCTGATATCTTCCTCTGTTTCAGCATTCAACTCGGCATTTGGATCTACTGCTCTGGACAATGTATCAGCAGTATACATGTACTTTCCAGGCGTGTACGAGACTTTGAGATCATATCTCTGTACTCTGATGAGTAACCTTTGAATGCGTAGGGGACAGTCGCCCAGTGACTTGACAAACATTGGAATAAGTGGCTTGTGATCAGTCTCCACTTCTACTTGTTGTCCATAGATGTATTGATGGAATCTTTCACATGCATATATGTGATTGCCAGTAGTTCTTTTTCGATATGTGCATATCTAGTCTCTGCATCAGTCATTGATCTAGATGCATATGCGATCGGAACCCAATTTTGATCATGTTGCTGTAGTAGCACTGCACCAATACCATTCTTTGATGCGTCTGCTGACAACTTGGTTGGTTTCTTGCAGTCATAGAAATGTAGGACTGGCTCTTGTACCAGATCTTGTTTCAACTGGTTCCATGCATCTTCTTCTGCATGATCCCATGTCCACACATTCTTTTTGTCAAGTAGACTTCTCAGAGGTGCTGACTTGTTGGACAGATCTGGGATAAACTTCCCTTGGTAATTGATCATACCCAAGAACCTTTGGACATCTTGCCAACATTTCGGTCTCTCCATGTTCAAGATAGCAGACACCTTCTTTGGATCAGGTTAAACTCCTTGATCAATGATCAAGTCACCAATGAATGTGAGTTTCTTGACACTGAACTCGCATTTGTCTTTGTTCAACTTCAGATTCATTTTTCTTGCAATGCTGAGAACTTCTCTCAATCTGTCATCATGCTCCTGTTGGGTAGTTCCCCATACAATCACGTCATCCATCATTGTGTTGACTCCCGGAATATGTGCAAACATCTGGGGCCTGTTTCTCGAAACCAACGACAAGACAGTCATAACTTTATCCGCCAACTACGGAGATATCCATGATCTTCCTAAACTGTTTCACGAAGTGCTAACTAGCTAGACATCTCGTGATATCAATCGGCGAGAATAGGAGCCGACACGTAGCCTTGGTTGCAATTACACTATATTTTTAAAAGCTAAATTTAACTCAACTGCAAATATTTGAATGAATTAGGAAATAAAAGAAAATAGAAAATGTAGAAGGGTATAATAGATGCCAAACACTTTTTAAATCATGTAAATTACATGATGAATTCGCTTGTAAAATGAAAAATATGAATTATTGATTTCATGATCGGTGAGCCAGTTTTTACGTTGGATAGGTACCCCCCGGATGTCGTCATTTGATAGTTTATCAAAATAAACCCGTATATTTTCATTGTAATAATAATATGCTTTGAATGTTTTACATAATGTTTCTGGGCTTGATTATGACATGGAAATTACAAAAATATTCATATTATAAGTTTGAACACGTATATTTCAAAGTATTCATTTTAAAAATCGTTGATATAATCTATGTTTACACTGATATAGGTCAGAAAAACAGAGAATATGCAGTTGACTATGGCTGGCCTACGGTGTCATATTACAGTTCCCTCGTCGGATTTTAGTTCACCAAAGAAATCTTTATAGAAATCATTTAAGAAGATCGCCCAATTATTTGTTTTCACACAAAAAGCATTCTTGTATTATATAAGAAGTAACATGTGATTTTCAAGTTTGTTATGGTAGCACATCATTTTTCATGCTAATTGATCAGATATGAAGGACCCATATCGTAAAATAACTTTGCAATCAGAAGTTAAAGGACTTACTAAATTCATTTTGACATAAAACATACATAGCAACAGTTATGAATTTATATTTTTTCTAGATTATAGTACTTCCCATTGCTTAACAGTAAGACTTGTATTTTTTTTTTCTTGCCCAATGTTTATTTGTCAATATATTTTTTTTCCAGTTTCCAATGATGGGATTAATTTGACAAGTTTTGGTTTAACTTTTTTTTTTTCAAATCCCACAACATTGAACTTGGACATACATGTATGACGGTTTCGAGAAACAGGCCCCTGGTGCACTATCTTGTGATAGACTTCCGGAGCACTACAAATACCAAAAGGTAGTCTCAAGAACTTGTACCTTCTGTATGGAGTGATAAACGTACAAAGTTTGGAGCTTTCATCATCTAGTTGGATCTGCCAAAAACCACTAGATGCATCTTAACTTGCTGAAGTACTTGGCTCCTGCAAAGTGTGCAGTTATTTCAGCTCTTGATGGCAATTGATAGTGTTCTCTTTTGACTGCTCGGTTCAGGTCTCTTGGATCTAAACAGACTCTGAGTTGACCATTTTTTTTCATCACCACCACGAGAGAAGAAACCCAGTCAGTTGGCTCATCAACTGGTGTGATAACGTCCATTCGTTCCATCTTATCTAACTCGGCTTTGAGTTTACTTTGAAGTGGAAATGGAACTTTGCGACATGCATGCTGAACAGGTTGTGCATTCTCTTTCAATGTGATGTGGTGTTTACCAGGAAGACAACCTAGACCTACAAACACATCTTGATAGTCTTGCACTACACTTTTGCCTGTTCCCTGTTCAGTTTGTTTTTCAACATGATACACTCGTTTCACCAGATACAAGTCTTCACTTGTCCGTAATCCTAACAAAGGCTGACGATTTCCAGGAATGACTAGACACGGCATGCTGTGTTTGATTCCTCTGTACTCAACTTGTACAAAACAACGACCTTTGACTGGGATAGCTGTTTCATAGTATCCTGTCAACATCACTTTGGCTTTTTGCAGCTTTGGTTTTGGTTTCACTTTGTGAAAGACTGTCTCCGGAAGAAGATTCGCCTGCGCACCAGTATCAATCTTGAAGTCAACTGACTGGTCATTGACTAGTAGATTGACTTTCCATTCTTCCGTGGATTCTCTTGATTCGACAGAACAAATCGTGAAACCTGCTGAATCTACCTCCAAGTGCTGCAGTTTATTGACCTTGGCTACTGGGGTTCTACAACATTTAGCAAAATGGTTTTGCTTACCGCACTTCTTGCATGTTTTACCTTGTGCGGGACATTTGTCTTTGCTATGTCGGTTTTCGCACCTACTACATGCTTCACTGTTAGTACGACCTTGAGGTTTCGACTGTTTTGACATTGAACCAGGAGATTTCTTCTTAGTCTTGCTGAAAGAATCTACCGGAATTAAGGCGTTTTCCCCTGCGGAACTCAACGCTTGTGCCTGCGTTCGAGTTTGTTCAGCCGCACGACATATACTTGCAACGTTTTATCCAGTGTGAGATCATCTTGCCTCAACAAATGTTCTCTTAGACCATCGTCTAAAATACCACAGATAATTCTGTCCCGGATAAGACTCTCTTTCAACATGGAAAACTCACACGACTGAGCACAACTCCGCAATTCTGTTGCGTACTGATCAACACTCTCATTCACTAACTGAGATCTTGTGAAAAATCTATGTCTCTCATACGTCAAATTATGTTTCGGCATGCAATATTCCTCACATTTGTCCAACACTTTCTCAAGCTTCATGCTCTCACCCTCAGCAAATACAAACGTATTATATAATTCCAAGGCAGCATCACCTATCATGTGTAGAAGCATTTATGTTTGTGACTTTTCATCTTTTTCAGACATTCCTGAGGCAACATTGTATAGAGGGAATTTCTGTTTGAACCTTTTCCAGTTCTCGGAAATATTTCCCTTTAATTAAGTCGAGTGGAGGAGGTTGATTGAGATTTGCCATTTTGTCTCTTTTTGAATCTTAGCCTAGTGTACTGACTCACATGAACAGAGTAACAATTAGCTCTTTCTTTTTGTATCTTTGCAACAATTACTTTAAGCTCAATTATTAAACTTTCACTGAGTTATTATGTATGTTCATGTCCCATATACGTCACGCTTACTGCCCGTTATACTGGAAATGGCCCGGCACAGAAGAGCTATGCACTCCAATCCATACAACGACAGAGCTAACTATTATGGACATAACTACATTCAATGGACATACACTTAGACTCAAAGCCCTCTCATCATCTCTCACATCACAAAGAAGAATTGGATTGAACTGGCCTGATTTCAATGAATCCTCCATAGAGCTGGGTTGCTCAGCAAAAACACTTGCTGCTGAATCCTGACACCATATTATATTCTTATAGAAGACCAGTTAGAGCACTCATAGCGACTTTACTATACTTCGTGTGTAGACTCTAGGCAGTCATACACCTCAATACTTTTAAAACACCACTGCACAAAAGTCACCAACATTCACTCAAAATCGGCATTTAATTTACAAAAACCGACACCAACATATTCATGAAATACAATAAATTCAACTCACCGATGTTGGAAAAGATAATTCCTAAAATGAAATCAGTGATTTACTGTCACTTCTGGCGAAACGGGGTATCGCAAGTCATTGTGTACATTTCCTGATCGCTGACATCTCCCCAAAAAACATTCGGTCGTTAAAAATTCGGTCCCTATCGCACACACGTAAAAGTCCTGTGCCCGATCGTAGAGAACGATGTCCGCACGCGATACCGAGTTTCTTTGTGGACAAAATTTTAGTGGCCGATTTTAGTCTAAAACATCGGAGGCATGAAAACAACATGCGATCGCGGAAAAAATTGGCGGGGATTTCTTAGATTTTGGACATGATTTTGACTTTGGATTTTGCTTGAAATACCAGAAGTTCTTCCTAACGGCCATTTAAGGGAGGAGTGAGATTTTAAAGAGCTGAATTTGAAAGGAAGTATTTTAAATATTTATCTAATTTTTCCCCCCATACCTTAAGTACATGCGATAGAAAATGGCTAGTATTTTTGCATTCGTCCCGCATAGTGGTCAATATGACCACTACAGTATTACGTGGTGTGAGTTAGAGAGCTTGATTGAACTTATAAGATGGCATAGCTTTATTAAAGGCATTGATTAACTTTGCCCAGGATTGAAAAAAAAAATCACTGTTCCAGCTAATGCTGTAATCATAATTGCAAACCTTTAGCTCAGACAGGAATCGCCTGAGTTTTATAAGCTGATCGGTCGTTTATATGTCAATATATTTACGATTGAACATTGGTGTCGGGATAGAGTACCACCGAACCCTAAAGAACTCTTTACGGTTGGCATACCTCGCTCTATCACAGAATACCGTACGGGCTGGAAACCCGCTCTGAAATCACCAAGCGCTGGTGCTTGGTTTTTGTGACTGCAGCGCAGCGAAGAAGCCGAGCGACTTGCGCTAGCGATTGATCGCGATTTTCTCTTTTTAAGGATAGTAAACGGGTTCCATTTTCTCTCATACTTTCACATATCCTTAATTATATATGTAGTTAGAGGACTGCACACAATTCACTGGCATTTGAGCTGATTTTACAATTTTTCACAAAGTTAATCAATCACTTTAAGATACTGTGCAGGCAGACATCTTTGTAGTCAAGTATCCATGTGCAGGTATCATACAAGTACTCCTTGTTTCATAACTGACCTGTCATGAGTCATGGGTTACAGGTCATTCTATATTTAGCTATACATGCTAGTCTGTATTTGCAGACTGTTAACTAGCTATCACTAAAATGGTCCACTTATATATGTACAAGCTTATCTGAAGATAACCTTGTACTCCAGACTAGCTTTTACGGGTGAACAGGCTTCAATAGCTTTTGTGCACGTATCAGCAGGGGGTCGTTTCATCAAATCAACTCCATGACAGTCATAACTTTGTCGGCGATCTACGGAAATGTCATGGACTAGACAAACTGTTTCACGAAGCCATGATAAACGACAACTCAATGATATCGATACTCATCGGTTAAAAAACATAGTCTATATCACAGTCCATTGAATTTATTCAATTACCAAAACAGACTTAGAGGCTCAGTTTTCCCGAAACTGTTCCAAAATGTCAAAAATGGCAGCGATAATTAATACTGATGATACAAACATCCTGTTTTCATGAAAAGATGTGTTACTTATGGCATCTTAGAATTTATAAAATTGAGAAAACTCGAGGATGCTTTTGCGATGTACGAATCTAGATTTGTAAATAAGAGGATACCGTAATTGACTAATTATGGAAAGAAGACCCAAATCGTGTAAACTTTAGAGAAAATGATTGAATTCAGATGTTTTATGACCCAATTCTTAATATTCAGTTCTAAAGAATACATTTAATATCATTTATATCAAAGGATTGCGTGAAAAGGGAAAAATATAGGGAAAATATATATATATGATAAATTGTCGTCGTTTAAATTGGTCTGTATATACAGACTGTTCCGTTTTAGACGCCTTTTCTATGGTAGACCGATGTGGGTATTCTAAATATTAATTTCATCTGTTCATTTACTTGTTGGAGGGTCAAAAGGTCATAAGAACATATTGTCCGTCTGTAAAATATTATAATAAAACATAAGTAAAACTATTTGATAAAAAGAATGATAAAGAAATGTGCTTGGAGATCAGAAAATAATTTTCTCTTAAAGTACACATTCAAAGAAAATCACAAATATGATAAATAATGTATCACTAGAAACTGGCAAGTTAACAGATAGCAATCGTATCAGTTTAAAGTCAACTACATATCAGGTAATTAAACAATAATACAAATAAAACTACCTCCCAGCATCTGCGATATACAAGCGCTTCGCCAAAAAATAACAATGTTTCAATGACGTCAATAAAAGGAACAATCCTGTCCAAGCAGACGACGTCCCATAAAGAATGAACATAAGTGCAGTGCAGTTATTTCTCAAATTATAAAGAATTTAGTGTATTCAAACGTGCCCATATTTCACACCATTCTAAAATGGGAATGAAACAGATTCTGATTACTGAAATCTTTTGTTTGTAAATATATAGGATGAGGGTTAATGAACAATCAAAGAAACCACACTTTCAAATCGAAAAGCCCGCTGAATAATTGCAAGGACGGTATTCATCCCTCATTCAACGCCGAACGTCCAGCGGTGTATGCAGCTGTGAATGCAATGGCGTCTATTTTGTTGCAAGCAACTGATTCCTTTATTCTTGTAACGCTTCATTTTCCATCCAAATAAACCCATGCACGGGGTTTAGAGTGAGGCAATATATGTATTAACCCTTTCAAGACAATTGACCACATTTTGTGGTTTGGCTCAATAACTTTTGATTCAGAGCTCTAGAAAATATACCAGATGCATGAGTAGAAAGAGCAAAAATTTCTGCACACACTAATGTATTTTTGTTTCATGACCATATTGCGTTTGATGCCAGGAATTTTTAAAACAAGAATAAGCTTTAAAATCCTTCAATTGGCAACACATTGAGAGGTTCAAAATCATTGTTTTTCATCAAAATTGGAAATTTTTCAACTTTTCAACAAAATTTCAAACCATGAATATTGTTTTAAAAAACATCACACCTTATTAGAACCATGTAGCACTAAAAGAAAAATATTATTGTTGCCAATTTGAAGAACAAAATGTGATCAATTTAGCCCTTGAATAATTCCTGTCCTGAAAGGGTTAAACATAATAGACTAATGCTAGTGAAGTGAAATAACTGAAGAGAAGATGACAAAACAGGCACTGAAAATATGTGAGATGTTATGGGACATCGTCTGCTTGTGCAATTAACGTCCTGTCTTTGACGTCACACATTTCAGCGGCTTTCGGAGAGCTGTTCAGGTGCTATGTCGGGGCTGTATTTTAGCAATTTGTAATTGATAATAATCATTACTTCGAATGTTTGCAAGCGTCGAATTTTGACAAACTTGTCCGGTCAAAGCTTCACCTACGCAATAATGAAACTTAAGTCAGTTTTAAAAATCAATGAATATCTACTTTAACTTACATTTTTCATTTTTTTCGCAGCCCATAGACTAACTAAAAGCTGGCTTGTGATGGCGTTCTAAAAAGATATGACAGGTTTGGAGTACCAACAAGTTACTTGTCATGCTTGTCAGGGAAGTTGTCGCTGATCTTCGCAAATACGGCTTTGTGAAACAGTTAGCGGACAAGTTGAGCGACAGCGTCGAGATGTCGCTGATCTTGTCGTTATGACGGTTTGATGAAACGACCCCCAGGCCTTTTTCCAGGCTAGATCATTCATACATGAGAGGAAAATAATTATTTAAAATTTCACTTTCATTTCTGAATCCTCAAATTTAATTGTGGCACAGTAAGAGTTGAAGAGTCCCTGAATCAGGTAATCTAGCATTTTTTTTAAAGCAAATTTATGTAAATTAAATCTTGCTTAGAGCAATTTTGATGTCTGGTCTGTTTTTGACTGCTGCAACAGTGAATGTTGGACATAGTCCCACATAGGCAAGGGCCTATGAGTGACAATGGTCTATCATTTTCTCATGATTCTACTTTTCTAGATCTAAATAGACCTAGTTGGACTCTATTTTATTGTTTTTCTCCTTCATGTTCATGTGATGTCATGTCATACTCATAGATCTAGATCTTACAAAAGTTAGAGAAATTTTTTACCAAATAAAGATGTCCAAACTGGAGGCGAAATTTAAGGGGCAGTTCCATATCTCTATTTGCACCTGAAGCTCCGCCGCATGCCATACTACCCGGCCGGCGGCGGTGGAGGAGCTCCCATGAGTTATGGCAGATTTGGTAACACGAATGTCAACACATGGGGCAAGACTAAAAAACTCTATTCAAATCAAACAACTGAAAAAAGGTCCGTTACAAAACATGTTACAGGTAATCAAATAAACATTGTATATCAATCCAAAACGTTTAATTTTCTAGACGAAACAAACCTTTTCAATGCTTCGATGAACAGAGTAAGTCGCCGAAATCGAAGATACTTCGCGCTTTCTTCAGTGGTCTCAAGTCAAGCTAGCTGGCGCGCGTGGAAATTTACAAGTGTCGAATTCGAGTACCGGTACCGTAATTACGTAGGTGTGACGTGAATCTACACGCATATATGTATCTAGTACTTTCCACGTGTGAACAATGCAATGCATTGGTCACACGTGGAAAGTAACACGATACCGGTACTCGAATTCGACACCTGTGAATTTCCACGCCAGCTAGCTAGACCTGAGACCACTGAAGAAAGCGGTGCACAGAGATTGCGGCGGCCATCAGGCGCCATCATCAACGATTCTGGCATCGTATGTAGTTTAAAAGGTTCGTTTCTTTAATAAAAGACATTAACATACTAAAGTATGATACCAGGGGCAGGGGCGGCCATCCGGGGGACGGAAGGGGAGGAGGGTTGTCTCCCTGAAATTTTAAGACAAAAGAGAAAATGTATAGCAATGAGTCAAGGCTGCAACACACTGGAGGGTGTCTCTTCTGTAAATTCTTCAAGATGCAAACTTTCACTATTCAAGATGGGAATAAACTGCAGGTATCTTCAGGCAGATCATGTTATTCCCCTGTATTTTACAAAAGACAATGTAATACATTCCCTACAGGACCTATTCCCGGATCAGCAATTCAGTGGGGACGGGGAAAACCTGAGCTCCCAGGAATTAGTGAGAGGTTTGTCCCTGTGCAGTACTCCTAGCCTGGCTGCCTGAGTTCTTTTTTGAATGTTTCTTTAGTTGCTTACATATAATAAAAAGTCATAAGTTGCCTGGTCGGATGTGAGAAAGGCATCTAGGATAGGCGTACGAGGCGGGGGGGGGGGGGGTTAAAGTTGATTTTCGGACAAAAAAATTGTCAGCCCCCCCCCCCCCCCTCGCGAAAATGTGCCCATACGCCTATGGCATCGATCTATATACATTTCAGGATCCTCATTCTCTTGTATGGGGCCACAAGTCGAAAAAAATCTGACAAGCAAGAAAACATGAACAAACAAACACACACACACTAAAAAAAACAACAACAAACAAACAAACGTTAAAACGACACAAAACAAACCAACAACAACAACAAAATAGCATAAAAAAACAAATAGTGCCAAATGCAATAAAGAATAAGATGTTATCATATTTTTCAGCATTCACTAAAAAAATTCTCTGACAAGAAAAAAAATACATGAAAGGTGCCTTTTTGGAGGTCGAAATTGCTGCGGGGGGGGGGGGGGGAGGAATTGGGGACACAATAAATCAAGAGGCAAATATTTTGTGTATTATGTGACATAGGGTTTTGCCGAGAGGGACTAAGTACTTGCCAATACCCCCCTTTAATCCGCCACCATACTGAGTGAGTCAGAATTTTTTTCTTTTGTAAAAAAACAGTTTAGACTTCAATTTATGAACACATTTTTTGTGTGATTTCCACTGAATTTGTTATTTTATAACACCAAATTTATGGTAAATGTATCAACACCGAGACCTAAAAAGACATGGAGCTGGCGCTAATGGATTTTGACATCGTCACATAAATCCCTGGGCAGTCGACCGGGAAGAGTTCCCAACAAAATGGTTTACCAAAAGAAACGGGAGGAATAACTCTACTGCTGCATGTCAGATTATTTCAGATTTATAGCCCGATCTTGAAATAAAATAGGCAATTCAAAAAGTGTGTACACTTTTTTTGGCTCACGATGTAGTTTCCACGACGTGAATGCAATTATATATTATGTATAGAGCTATTTCAGCCTCCGTGTAACTTAACTTATGCAAATTATTTCATTTATCATCGATCGCATTTTGATATCTGCAGTAGTGAAAAAACCTCCTAAAAATGTCGAACAACACTGAAAATGACAGTACAAAGTTTATGCTTTTTCAGCTGATAATAAATTAGGAACTACATGACTTGTGTACCGCGACATAAACGTGCATCCTGCAAGTGGAGATGAATAAAGTGTTTACTGTTAAACTAACAGCGCCATCTCTTTCTCATTTTTAGGATCATCATTTGGATCGATATTTGCATGATAACACTCATTCACACCAGGGGCGGCGGCGGAGCGTCTTTCAAAGTGGGGGGGGGGGGGGGGGGGGGCACCAACAAAAAAGGGGCACCTACCTACAAAGGGTAAAACAAGGCTGAAAATACCACTTTGAGACATTAGTATACCGCTACAATGATTGATACACTATCGAGGATCATTTTCGACACATTACTGTTTCTGTCTTAACATGGTTCCAGATAAAAACTACTTTTGCATTTTGTGTGATAGTCTGATTATTCATTAGCGAGCGAAGCGAGCGGGCAAATAATTTAAGATTGTTTTCTAACGCTGAAGGCTATGGTATTTAATTATACACATCGATTCCCCTAATATGATAAGATTATATAGTAAATGCGAGCGAGCTTTGGAAAATTTTTAGATTTTTTTTCCTCATTCCTTTTATGATTAAGGGGCAATGATTAATATTGTATAATCTAGGACATTGTGCCCCTCTTGCCACCTACTCCACTGACTCACTCTGTGCTGATTTCAGTAGGGGAATCTATTACATGTATCAATATGAAGCCTCTGATTATTTGGAGCTAGACATATGGCTCTTTTTTGGACTTTAGGGCACACTTTGTAAGTGACATCGGGATATATAGGTAAAAAGGAGCACTCAGTGTCAAAAGACAAAAGGGGCACTTACCAAAGGGGAAAATTATACCATTAGAAAGGAAAAGGGGCACTTAACAAGGTGAACTTATCAGGGGTGAAAAAGGGCACTTATCAGAAGGGAAAATTGCACTGTTAGAACGGAAAATGTGCACTAATCAGACGAAAACAGGAGCTCTTATCGGATTTCAAAAGGGGCACTCATGTATGAGGTTAAAAGGGCCACTTATCAGAAGGTGAAAATGGCACTTATTAGAAAGAAGAAGGGGCAGTTATACGAAGAAAAATGGGCACTTATCAGAGGTGAAAAGGGACACTTATTAAAAGGGAAAATTGCACTATTAGAACGGAAAATGGGCACTAATCAGACGAAAACAGGGGCACTTATCGGATTTCAAAAGGGGCACTCATATATAAGGTTAAAAGGGCCACTTATCAGCTATGAAAAGGGGCACTTTGGGGGTACTTGAAACAGTGGGGGGGGGGGAGCACTGTGCCCCCTGCCCCACGGGTGCGCCGCCTCTGATTCACACCATGTTATATTGGTTGAAAGCAGGAAAGTTAATTACAAAGGGCAGTGGTGGATCTATAATTCTCTGGTCGTGGAGTGGCTACTTGTTCGAAAAAAATCATTGAGACAAGAAAAAAAAAAAAGGTAAAAGAGGGTCATCACATTTCATTCCAAGTGTTGTTTTTTCACCAAAGTTCTCTAACAAGAAAAAACAAAGCATAACAATAAAGGTTTTTATCACTTTGGGGGGCTTTTGTTCCCGGGGGGGGGGGGGGGTCTCTGTATTTGCTGCGGGGAAAGTG